>CAJUYI010007399.1:0-12193 GCA_910591695.1 Galerucella pusilla
CCCCCCCCCAAACAACGATAATTCTTAGGTTTCAGGATGTCACTCACCCCTTTTTGGATACTCCTATCGACACAAATGAGATTTATAAAGTAATCAATAAATGTAAAAATAACAAGTCAGCTGGATGCGATGGAATATCTTATGAGTTTCTTAAAAATCTTCCAAATAACTGGATTATTCATTTAACATCCTTATTAAATTCAATATTCGATTCTGCTATTATTCCGAAATCTTGGTCTAACATTTTATTAGCTATGTTGCATAAGGGGTGCTCGACAGATGATCCTGGAAAATATAGAGGATTAGCTCTGGTTAACTGTTGCGCTAAAATATTCACTTCCCATATTCTAAACAGACTGTCACAATGGACAAATGAATGTAATATTTTGCCAGAGTGTCAAGCTGGCTTTCGTTTAGACCAAGGTCATCAAAATAATGTTTTACCTTGAGCAGTGTCATAAATTTACATATAAGACATAAAAAAACGTAAACTATTTGCAATTTTCGTTGATTTCAAAAAAGCTTTCGACTCGGTAGGCCATACGGATTTGTGGAAGAGATTATTTCAACTAAGAATATCAACAAAAATTCTCCGTGTGATAAAAACGCTTTACCTGCATGCAACTATGCAAATAAAGAGTTCTGATGCCTAACTAAATCGTTTGAAGTGACTATGTGCGTTCTACAGGGAAAACCTTCAAGTCCCTTATTGTTTGCACTGTTATTGCAGATTTTGGAACCTTTTTTTACAACGAAGGTGCGCAAGGTATACATATTGTAATGTTTTTCTTATTTATTTGAACTGTTTTTACCGTGGGATAAAATTATACACTCACTATGGCTAATTACTACTGATTTATTAAAGAAACACTTACACACTATAATAAATTTAATTTATATACCTACACACTTTATCTACACTCGGTATAATAATTGTCCTAATTTATCTTCAACACTATTTACATTCACTTTCTGTTCACTCACTGTGTACTTAAACTGTTTACCGATTCACTGTATACTGAACAACTCCTCGACTCACTCGAAAACCCGCGTATATATAGTGCTTCGAATCTCTAGAACTTTCTTGAATTCACCGCCTTCTACGCTGTTCGAGGACAGTCTCGAACATTACCTTTTAAAGAACCTTTCTAGAAAGGTCGCATTCATAGTTTGCGACGGACCGGCTTCTGAATGACTGAGTTCGTAACAATATTGATGACAAAAATGAGGTAATGTCACTAATGCACGCTGACGACCTTGTCATTTTGGCACACTCTGAGATTGATGTTGTGAAACAGTTAAAAATTTTGAAAAAATATACCAGTTCTAATAAATAAAAGGTGAATTTACAGAAGACAAAAATTATGAAATTTTCTAGAGGAGGTATCCGGAAACCCAACTTTAATTTTTATTTCAATAACCAATTGATTCCTACAACCAATAAACATTCATATTCAGGTGTAGTCTTCACTTCATCAGGTCTATTTAATGAAATGGCCCAATTAAGTGTCAACAAAGGTAAGCAGGCAAAATGTGCTTTCTTACCAATAACGGCTAAAACAAAAATTGATACTTGGTAACTTAGAATCAAATTGTTGGAGTAGCTTGCCCTCAGTGTCATGTTTAATTGTATTTCTGTTTGGAGGTGAGGTATTGAGATATTTCAAAAAGAGTTCAGCTATATTTCCTGAAATGAGTTTTTTTAGTTCCTATCAATACTCCAGATGCTATAATCCGTTTAGAGACTGGAAGAGTCAAGTTTGCATTTAATATTTTTAAAATGTTTTAACTGGATACACAAAATACTTTCAATGGATAATCATTGCTATCCTAAGCTCTGTTTTAAACAACAATTGCATTTGGTCAACTCTACATATATGGAGTATAACTGGGTCATGTTAGATGTCTTTATTAATCATAAGTTATAATGTAATAATATGCACTTATATATATAAAAAAAACTCAGTATCTATGTCGTCATAGATACCGCGAGTTCTCTCGCTGATTGCCGATGTTTTGGGTCCGTTTTTTTATAATGGCATTTGTCATCTTCCTCTTTTCCACGGCTCCTTGCCCAGCAGCATCATCCGTTAGCTTTCAAAGAAAATAATCTATAATAGATCCTGTTCGCACCTAATTCATTAAACATTCCCCAGGAATTTGTGTAGTAATATCCCTGAAAAGTCAGCAAAAAACAGGGTCACATATTGAAGGCTTTACGCAAAAACTAATTAACTTTAGAGTAAGGGAATAAAATCTATGTACACTCATGCATTCGTCTCTCATTCATATTTACAACCATACACTCTCTCCCATTCACTCCCAGTTGTAGTTAGTGATTTATGTACATATGTACAAAAGCAGAGGTAGGTATTATTTAATTTGTGTTTAACTTGAGTTCCAATTGAAGGTTGGCGTGCAAGAGGCTATAACCATTTATGCGACTTGCGCGAGAGTTTGCTATTTGATTATATAAGCTCTCTGGGAGACAGTACTTGTAGTACCTTTCTGCCAGAGTGGTTACATAATCAGTAATCGTTGGCATATCTGTCTTTCTGTGAAGCCATATATTGTTTGGAAGTCTGTTGTCGATTAGACCTACACCAGCTGCCATTCTTAGGCATTTATTCTGCACAACTTGCATGCGTTTGAATAAAGCTTTAGTGGTTGAACAGAACACTGGATAGCCATACGTCATTGTCGGTCGCACCACCTGACTGTAGAGAAGAAGCTCATTCCTCGTTGATAGTCGGCTGTTGCGACAGATTAATGGGTATAGCTGAGCCATTGTAGCTTTTGCTTTCTGAACTTGTGATGTTATGTGCAAGTTGTGCAGAGTATTCGGCTGAATAATGTAGCCAAGGTATTTGACGCTTTCTACCGGTGTGATGACGTTATTATCTATATTTAATCTATTGAATAGAAATGTTTTGGCTCTAAATTTGCCCCTCAGAATCATGTACTGCGTTTTCAGGGCATTCAGCATCAGCTTGTTGTTGGATAAATAGGGAACGATTTTATTATTGAGATGATTTCCCACTTTTTTCAGGCAAGCTCTGCTGTACTCGCTGTTTGAACCAGACAGACGTCGTCTGCATATAGTGCTGTCAGTAGCTTCTTACTGACAGGGAAATCTGCTGTAAACAGCGAGTACAGTGTCGGAGAAAGTACCGAGCCTTGCGGTACCCCTGCTTCCGTAGTATATGGTCCTGCCTCAGCATTTCCAATTTTCATAAAAAATTTCCTATCTTTTAGATAAGAATTTAAAAGTAATATTAAGTATCTTGGAATGCCTAATTCTATTAATTTAAATATTAATCCCGGGATCCAGACCGAGTCAAAGGCTTTACGGATGTCTAGGGATACCAGAACTGAAGGTTGTTTTTTTCTAAATCCTTCTCTAGCGTAATTCAGTACTATGATAAGTTGGGAGGGACATCCGTACTGTTCCTCCGGTACAATGTCTAAATCCGTTACTGTTCTACTTAATATTACTTTGTCTATTATTTTCGCTAATTTACTAAGTAGTGATATCGGCCTGTAATTGTCAATGGAACTCCTACCATGTTGTGTCTTTGGTCCCGGAATAACATTCACCGTTATATAACTGGGTAGTTCAGTTGAAAAAGTGCTTCGTTGATGTTGACTGTGACCATATATGGAACAATCACAGAGGAAAAATTTGTTGTCCAAATATTATACATATTTATATGTATCAGATGTCAGTGTTGCATCTCAATATTCTTTCATTTATTTGTATACTTTCTTTCCTACGACCTGTGAACCAAGCACGTACCTGACTTTAAAATTACCCCTCCAGGTTACCCGCACTCTTGCTCAATTGCGTATGTCTAACCAATTTAAAAGTTAAATTCACATTAAATGGAATTGGATACATTATTGACCCTGAACTGGATTGTACTATTCGTAATATTCATGAAAAGGAAACTATTTTCCACATACCTACTATTTGATTGTCCGATCTACACAACAATGAAACGAAATATCCCTTGCGTTGAAAATGTGATGCTTCATGCCTTAAGTAGAATCACAATTTTTGAGGCTAGGAAAATTGCGGAATATATTTGGAATATATTGAAGTTACGCCAATTTGTCTTAAATGAATAATGTTTTATGTGTAGTATTTAAGATTCGCTTAACCTTTCCCTTTATAAAATAATTTTTTTTATTTAGATAGAATTATATTGTACCATGCTGTAACATTGTTTCGGAAGCAATAAAATCATTATCATTATTATTATTATTAATAAAACCTGATTTTAAATGCAAAACGGTAATTTTGAATATTGTTTGTGTGTGTTTTGTGTGAGAGAGATGGTCTCGGACGGTGTCCATTAACCACAGGGAGTATAGAAAGTTTAGATATTAATCTGAAGGAAAAGTCTATATTTCCAGTTTCCCATCATTAACAAAACGGATAAGTAAGGTCAAAACTAGCCTTTTCGTTTTTTGCCAAAAGTGAACATAAATTAACAGGCATGGGAAAGTTGTAGGCTATGAGAGAATTATAAAGTTCTGTTCATTCTGTCAGTCGATCCTCACATGCAAAAAAAATATGGTTGAGATCAGCTATTGATATATTATCGCAAGTACAAAAAGGTGTGTTGAAAATACCTATTTTGTGTAGATGAGCCCGAAAACGTCCATGATTCACTTTTAAACGTGTGAGAATTCCCTGATGTCTTTTGCTATAATCTAAATTTAAGAGGTTACTTTTACTGGGGAGCTGCGGATATAAATGGAAATACTGATTGCTGTTTGTTTTTGCAATATTTTGATAATAGTGTTTCCAACGTGTGAGGGCTAATTCTTTGTGGCTATTTATCAAGTCCGAAAATGATTGGGTTTTAGTTAACTTAGATATTCCACATGCCGCTTTTGCTTCGTAGTCCACTCTTTCATTTTCATCTATCCCGCAATGTCCTTTCACCCAGATAAGATGAATTTTCTTTCCACTATTTTTTAAGTCACATAGCAACCGCTTAATTTCAAAAATAAGATGTTGCCTGAAACATTTTGATGGAGAACTCTCTATTGCTTGCAAAACAGATTTAGAATCCGACATGATGGCCACGTTTTGAAATGAATTCAAACTAGACCAGTGTAAAGCTTCTCTCAGAGCTAGTGCTTCAGCTATATATAGGTACTGAAAAATTGTCTGAAATTTTAAATCGTTTGACTAAGTCCAAGTCAGAAACAAAAATAGTTGCTCCGGTCCCGTCATCATTTTTTGACCCATCTGTATAAGTTTTTATCACATCCTGATTTATGGTAGCCAATGTGGTTTTCAAGATCAACTTATTTAAACTAGGTAAGTCCGAATATGATGGGTATATGACTGTTGGTCGGAATATCAATGAACCATAATTATACTGGTAAATTGAGAAAATAGATTGGTTGTTAATGTGACTAATATTTGAGATGGTATTTAAAAAGGCATCCGACAATGGTGGGGAGTTTTTTATTCTCCAGTAAGGAAGAGAGAGGTTGCAAAAGTTTATATAAGCGATTTTCGAGACCATGGATGTGTTAAACGATCGGTATTTTATCAACTGCTTTTCAGCTAAAAATTGTCTTCGAATCATTAGCGGAGGTTTCTGCATTTCTGCCAATACTGCTTGATTGGGTGATGACATAATAGCTCCCAAACAAATTTTCAGAGATCTATCGATAGTTATCAAATTGGATTTTGATGAAGAACCGTACAAGGTACATCCGTAGTCCAGAATCGAACGTATGTAAGACCTGTAGAACATAAGTGAAACTGAACTATCCGCTCCCCATTTTTTTTTTAGACACTGCGGAGCAGATTAATTCCCTTCTCACATTTTTTTTGCATACTGAATGTGACTGGTCCAAAGCAACTTTTTATCTAATATTATCCCCAAGTATTTGAATTCTTCAACAAAAGGGATTTGTTGTTCTCCTATAGTAAGGGCCCTGGTTGTTTTAAGACGGTGTCTTGAAAAACAAACCAAAGCAGATTTTTCGTATGAAATGGAGAAGCCGTTAAATATTATTACGGAATATTCTAAATATTAAAAAAACAGCACAGCCGCCAGGCAAATGGGACACCATTCAAAGCTATAAGTATAGAATTACTCTAACTTGTGTAATCTTTTGATTTTATTTTGTCAAAGCTTCTCAGTAGTATATTATTTGATGTTATCCAATATTATATTGGTGAAAGAGTGCTTCAACACTTTTCTCTGCTACTTCATGAGCTTTTTCGTTTCCTTCTATTCCTGTATATCCTCGAACCCACAGTAATGTGACGGTGCTGTATTTGCCTGGTTGATGGTTGATTCGGACAACCCCATACCATTTTAAAACTGAGACAAGAGTTCAATGTTTTTATCAATATTCGTTAAGTACTGACAAGATTTGGAAAAAAATAGGAGCAAGAAACGGAATTTCTGTGGAAAATATTAAGAGAAGTAAATGTTCTTGATATTTATCAAATGGAGCTTATAAGAACCGTGAGGCAAACATCAATACATTTTGTTATGTGGCAAGAAATGTTATGGGTGGCTTCTTATGATAATAAAATACGCTGTGTTATATTCAAACTAAGTGGAACGGAACTTTGTGACTGCGAGGTACCTTAACCATCATTAAAGTTCATCATGGCCGTGAATGGTGAGTACTTACTTGCTTGGTAAATGTAGTGTTTACAATATATCTACATACTATGCCTATTCTATGCTGACTATTGTAACAAACAGTACAATAAATTCGTGGCTGAATGGATCAAGCTATCAGAAGTAAAAAAAATATGCTGTGTTAACTCCGCGATTGTCAGATACGAGTTACAACTTACAGTTTTCATGTAGAAGCTTTTATGATGTGTGTCCGTACTCTTATACCAGTTACCGACGATACGCTACATTTGAAACGACACTTAGGAGAGTAAGTAGGAAAAGTCGACAGCGAGCATCCGAGTAGGAAGGACTCTTGAATACTCAGAAGCAAGCGAAGCAGATTTTTGAGAAAGCGATCGGACGGAGGCTGATTTTTATCAGCCGAACCGGCGAAAGCTAATCCAGCCGACGAAAACAGCGTTTTAAACGCAAATAGTGTTTTTTAACACTTATTTTCTATTTATGAAAGTTTTGAAAAATATTTATATTTTTCAAGTCCGGATATGATAGATGTTTTGTATGTTTTAGGACCTGTGGAGGACAGGAACTATTAAGATGCCACCCACCCGAAAAGGCAGTGGAAAAGGTCGACCAAATTCTGAGGGACAGGAAGACACAAGCAAAAAAAGCGATGGAAGCGAAAAAAGCCGCAGAAGAGATGAAGAAAACCATCCAGCACATGAAAGAGGAGCTAACAGGACTGAGAAAAGCCATGGAGAACATGGCGAAAGCAATGGAAGAAATGCAAGAGGAGAAGAGAAGCCGAAGCCGCTCAGAAAGCGTCCGCTGGAAGACGCAAAGGACAGAATCCCCAAGAAAAGACGAGGAGAGTGGAGAAAAGGAGATGGATTTCACGGAAGTGATATCCACCAGGCAAATACAAAAAAAAGAAGCCGCCGCCCGAAGGAAAGCCAACGAGGAAGCGATGATGGACGAGGCCATCCGCGAAAACAAGGAGATAACGACGACGCACCGACCACCACCCGTCATTCTGCGGAACATCCACCACAAGAGCTCCGTAAGAAAAGAAATCGAGAGAAGAAACATAAAGACGAGGTTCATAACAATCCGGGAAAGACTCGGAGTGAAAATACCCTGCGACGGACCAGAGGACTACAGGAACCTCACAAGGTACCTGAGAGAAGAGAAAAGAAGTGGAGTGGTATACGTAATTGCCACAAGAAGAAAGGATGGCAAGGATCGTCATCCGAGGATAAACGCACTGCGAGGACACCAATGAAATCAAGGAAGAAATCGAGAGACAAGGGGTAAGTATAAAAAGACTAACCCAACTTCATTCCAAATTCGGAGAGAGAAGACCGCTACCCATCTACCTGGTGGAGCTGGAGCCTGAAGAAAAAGAAAAAATCCGGAAAATCCAACACATCCAGAACGTGAGGATCAGGTGGGAAGAACAAAGAAGAGGAAGAGGGCCGACGCAGTGCTACAACGGCCAAGGCTTCCACCACGGACAAACGACGTGTAACGTGAACACGAAATGCGTGAAGTGCCGAGGACCACACCAATCCAATGACTGCCCACGACCGAAGACCAAGCCGGCAACCTGCGCTAACTGCCAGGGAGAACACCCGGCAAACTACAAAGGATGTCCAAAAGCCCCAAACAACCAGAAGACAAGGACAACAGCAGTAAAGAAGACAGGAGTTAGCTACGCCCAAGCCGCAGCTAACAAGAAAACAACAACGACGACAACAACAAAACAACAGATCCTCGAACAGGTGACAAAGCTATTAGCTCAGCTAATGGCTTAAAATCGCTTGTAAGAGATCGGAAGAAAAGAAGACACACTCTATAAGGGTGTTTTCAACCGAAATTGCCGGCTGAGGACGCACTTTGTAGAGGCAACGCAAACACACACAACGGAAGACACAGACACAACGGAAGACCGCCGAAGAAAAAACCACCGAGGTTACACGGCCAAAGAGAAGACGGCTCGCCCCCAGCTGCTAGCCCTTTTAGCTAGGGACGAGCTGTACGCCGAAACGCGAACTATGATGATGAGACCCATCCGATAAGATGGGGGGAAGTGGTGGAAGTCCTCCCCGGATATGTACCTCGCTTAGAGAGGAACATCCTGGGTGGGACGGGCTCATCAAGGTTGTGTGTGTGTGTGACAAAAGTATATACCAAAATCGTGCAAAGTAATAACCAAAAAACCAAAACTGCTGATTTGGTGGCATATATTCATTTAATAATACCAATTTGAGCGAAGGTATCATTTTTATTTCGCATTAAAATGCCAATAGAGTATTTAAATACCAAAGGCTCTATTTAATTGATTCTATTTAAAATAAACTAAACATATTTTAAATGTCCAAATATTTCAATATATTTTACTAAGATACAAAGGAGAATATTAATAAATAGAATGGTTTATTTTATATCGCTCTGTTCACTGGACTAATACATTTACATTAAATTCAAATACATAAAAGTGTACTGAAACAGTTTATTTGAAATACTGTTGCCGGCTATATCAGTACTAATTAGCTAATATTTAAACATGTCATTTTTACTCTATTTAATTTTTGTTATTTGTTTCAACGAGTTTCATGGAACTTATGGAAAAATTCCTGAAGCCGAATCTACCGTTATTTTGACACATATTGTAAGTACATTTTCAAAATTTCCACCTCGCCCAAATATTAAAGAGCTTAAATTTGCCTAATTACACTACCAAGGTTGTTGTATGTATGTATGTGTCGGCGTCAATTAGTGAAATCCGTCATTCTCTGAAATACCTAGTCATTTCACGTATTGCCGGCAAACAGCGTAATTGTACAATCGGTACTTCGTTTGCCTAATAGTTTTAGGCATTCCCTGTAATGTCGGATTTACGTTAGTCAAACGCCGTAATTATCCGTTTTCAGCTTTTACTCTGTTTGCCGGGTTTAGTCAATCATTGTAATTAGGCAGTGTTGCCAGTAGTGCATGAAAAGGTATTAAGTATTGAATTTTAAACATAAACTTATTTATTATCAATATGTAATTATATTAGGAGAATGATTTGGACAAAGACAAAAAATGAAATATGATTCTGAGATTAAATTCGCCTAACTAAAGTAGGTATACATACCATAAAAAATAAATCACAGAACCAACAAATAAGAACGAAACAAAATAATATAAAGATAAAAGCTGATACTGTCTTCTCGTTTTTTTTTCCAGGCGTTTGTTTAGCCCGCAGAATTTCTGTGGCAACCTAAGAGAGAAAAAAGTGAAATATTATACCAGTTTTATAATTAAAATCTACATGCTCAAAAACCAATAAAAAGGCACACAATAAAATCACTCTTTCACCAAGCAAATGAATTATAAAACCGTGTTAAATGTGGCAACAGTGTACGAATTTGAAGTGATATTGTAGGCTGCAGAAGTTTGAGGTTATGTTTGAAATCCTAAAAAATTTACTTACCTCCGTCAATTCTGCAATATTCCAAACTTCTTATAAAACAAAAACATCACTACACATATGTTAACAACAATTACAACGTTTGACTAAACCCGGCAAACAGAGTTACGGCTGAAAACGGAAAATTACGGCGTTTGACTAACGTAAATCCGACATTACAGGGAATGCCTTAAACTATTAGGCAAACGGTGTACCGAATGTACAATTACGCTGATTGCCGGCAATACGTGAAATGACTAGGCATTTCAGAGAATGACGGATTTCACTAATTGACGCCGACATATGTATGTATGTATATTGGGGTGATATTCACTGAGACGTAAAAGATCTATTGTGCCTCCTTAGTGTATATAATCAAGGCTTCTACTTAGTTTCTGAGGAAGGCCTTCATTTCTAATAATAATGAGTATTTTTTTTTTAATTTCTTGGGAAATTAAACCACAATATTTTTAAATTCTTTATTTCAACGTTTCGGTAGCGTTCCAGCTACCGTTGTCAAAAAAAAATAAGTAGAAATTAATTTTTATCCCTAACTGACACAACAGAAAAAATTTGACAACTAGACAGGATAGCATCATAAGTTTTTATCCAGGTTTTCTTATGATTTATAATTTGAATAGTTGTTAATCGATACACATTTCAATAGACAAAATCACAAAACTGAGTATACATATTTCAAAAACTTAAATATTCATACACAAAAAAACTATCAAGAAACGCGTTTTATTAACAACATTTCCAATATAAGCGAAAAAAACGCGCTATCCCAATAAAAACCTTTCCTGGAACGTGCACTTCATTCGATTCCATTTCTAGTAGACTATCATATCATTGGAATGTCATAAAATGGAATATTTCATTTCACATTTTGCCACAGATATGATCTACTATGAATGGACCTTAATAAAAATTTGATAACAAAATTTTGCAGTCTTAAACTTCAAAATAATTTTTGATTGTCTAGTTGTCAAATTTTTTCTGTTGTGTCAGTTAGGGATAAAAAATTACTTAATTTCTACTTATTTTTTCTTGACAACGGTAGCTGGAACGCTACCGAAACGTTGAAGTAAGGAATTTAAAAATATTGTGGTTTAATTTAATTTAAGTTTTATTACAAAGAAAATGATAATACTATTCCATTTCAAAGAAAAGAAAATTAATATAGATAATATAGGTATCCATCTTCCATTACGCTTTTAAGCTACCATTAAGCAAATTACTTTTAATTTCACGTTCAAACCTATTCAATGTGAGTATTTTTAAATGATCGGGTATCCAGTTCCAAATCCTAACTACATTGAATGAAAAGCAGCCCTCAAATAAGGAGGTTGAATGTTTAGGCATCGTTAAGCGACCAACTTGTCTCAGGTTTAGATTGTGTACATCGGTTCTAAATCTAAGTTTATTGTACAAGTACGGAGGTTTTTGTGTATGTAAAATTTTATAGTACAATACACATTCACGTACCTTGCGACGTTCTTCCAAAGTAAGCCACTGCAGTTCTTTATAATATGATGAAGTGGGTGCTTTCCTTCTTAATCCACATATAAACCTGATGTAACAGTTTTGAATACGCTGTAACCTTAGTACGTCTCTTTTTAATAATTTAGGCCCAAAAACCGCATCGCCGTAATTTAACTGTGATAATACGAGTGATTCACATAATATCATTTTTGTTTATTTTGTAAGCATTGTCCGGCTGCTGTATATTAATTTGAGATTGTCAAAGGCGCGACGAACGATTAAAGTTACATGGGACGAATAGCGTAAATCAGAGTCAATGATTAATCCTAAATTTTTTGCACTATCGTCTATATTAATGATATTATCATCAATTTTTAAGTTCATTAATCTTAAGCACCTCTTCCTGGCCATGGGCTTTCCAAATAAAAGTGCAGCTGATTTAGCACTATTCAGTGATAGACAAAATTTATTGGATATAGCTATCAGTGACTTTAAATCTTCATTTACATGCTGACACGACACAACCACATCGTCTTCCTTAAAAGAATAATACAACTGTGCATCATCCGCATGAAAATGAGACGAGCCAGTGTTGCAATTTCTTATAAAATAGATGTGTATAAATTATAAAGAA
>CAJUYI010007400.1:0-11843 GCA_910591695.1 Galerucella pusilla
AAAAAAATATCAATTCTGTTGATATTGAACAGCAATAAAATACATTTGACACAACACCGTTTACACTACAACTACACTAATACCTTAGAGTATATTACGAGCGTTTCGATAACCAAGCTATCTTCTTCAAATACTGAAGCCTTAGTGTAACGTGTTTCCTCCAGCGGTTCCAAAAACTAACAAACATTTGGATAAATAATAATATATTTTGTATTTCCTTGGCCAATTCTGGTTATTATTTCAACATTTTATTTTTATAATCCACATTTTTTCCCAAAAAAAAACTGCTGTTCTTGATATTTATGTTAATTATTTCACTCTAAAAGAGATCCCGACGGAAATTCACAAATCATTTTATGTAACAATCGAAGAATACGTTGAATCTCCTCAAAAAAAATGTTCTTTTCAATTTTAGATTACATTCAGATAATTAATTGTCCAACAATAGCAGACAGTTCGATTTTATTTTTTGTTGTTGTTGTAATCGTGGACCCACACTCTCGAACCGATGGTCTGTTCAAAAGCCAATAATAGGTTGCATTGTTCATGCATAAAGGCCATTTTAAATTCACAACCGGCCCCGAACTATTAGTGTTATTGATGATCTCATGTAAATAGTGATTGATGGATACTGAATATTTTTCTACCTCTAATCCTCTGACCTCTTCGATATATTTGACGTCAATTAGGATTTTTTAAACTACATATTCAAAAAATAAAACAGAACAGCCATAAAAATGGATATTAATAAAATTAAAATACATTCAGTTCATTATTTCCCATCTTATACAGGGTATTCCGAAAAGATTGGTCATATATTATACCCCATATTCTGGAGTCAAAAATAGATTAATGGAACCTCACTTAGGACCTATATACAAAAGTGCATGCAAAAAAAAGTTGCAGAGTGATTTATAAAAATTTGAATTATTTTTTTAACGCTGCCATAAAAGGGTTGTAACATGAATTTATGAAAATTTATACGATAACTTATAGACTGGAAGTAGTAGCTTTCATTTATTTGAATTTATTATGGATATGCTTCCTCTTAACCCCCCAACAATGAAATTGAATTAATGGACGGTTGTATCTTCCAACTAAATTGTTTACAAAGAAATACAAACAGGCAAAAAAAGTTAAAGAATAGACGTATTATTTCAGTGGCGTTACATATTTTGTTGAATGTAATCCTCAAAAAAAAGTTGGGGGGTCAAAGGGTTGCTGACCAATCTGAAAATCCATAATAAATGAACGCTACTACATCCAGCTTATGGGATATTGTATACTAGATAGAGATAGAGACAAAAAAAGGTCAAAAGATCAATTTAAACAGGTCTTGTTTGCAAAAAATAGTATATTAAGTATTAAGAACGGTAAGGGTAGTTTACCGGTCGACAGAAATTTTCCATATTTTTGCGCGATCGTATTAAATTTCGAATAAAATAATTTAAATTCCTTCGAAATGAACGAAATGTCAAAGGTGACATTTATACTTTTCGATCAGTTTAAAATATAATTTGCATTTTGGTGAAATTGTTTTTTATATTGTTCTGTCCGGTGCTGTTCAATAAAAAATATAAATCTTCTTATTTTTTTTGTTCCTTTTGTGTACCTAATGAATGGAGTAATATATTATTTAGGACCACTTAAATGTTTGTGTAGGGCTAAGACGTCGGTAAGTCATTCACTTACCGACGTCTGAACGGTAAGTAAATCACTTACCGACGTGTTAGACTTAGAAACCAGTAAACACAACCTACCGATCTGACAACCGATGCTGTAAATAAACAAAAAAGATCGATCGCGCAAAAAATATAATTTGCATTTTGGTGAAATTGTTTTTATATTTATATTATATTTTTTTACTATTTAATACTTTTTATATTGTTCTGTTCGGTTCTGTTCATTAAAAAAATATATATAAAGTTTGTTCCTTTTGGGTAATGAATGAAGTAAATATTATTTAGGACCACTTAAATGTATGTTGGGCTAAGTAATTTACTTTTCGACGTCTGAACGGTAAGTAAATCACTTACTGACGTGCTAGACTTAGAAACCAGTAAACACAACCTACCGTCCTGACAACCGATGCTGTAAATAAACAAAAAAGATCGATCGCGCAAAAAAACGATTTATGCATTTGGGAGGCTACTTTTACGTTTCCCCCTACATTCATATATTTGTCAGTTATTTGTGAATAAAATGGACTGTATTTTTGAGTGGGATTAAATTACCTATACCATAAAATAGTTGGAGTTCCGCCATTGAGGAGAACGAGTAAGTTATTTTGGAACACAATACTTCATTAGTTTATCGAATCAGATCGTTTCGGTCATTAATCTTGGTCTTACCTGCCCGGTTTTGACTTCGTAATTTTCTTTTACAACAATGAATGACTGACTCTAACTCAAGAGGATTGTAAAATGCAATTCATTCCTATCAAATTATTTTGTTCGAATTCAACATTTTTTTCTATTTGTTGAGCGAATCGGTGACAAATGTTAACAATACCAAAAACCGATAATAAATTCAGTGATCAATGTGTCAAAATTTTCAGAATTAATCGCAGATTACGTGGGTTATCCATTTTTAGTCATAAGATAGTAGTTTTCATCAAGACGGAATTATTTATTATTGAAAAGAGAAATAGATTCTGTGATATGGACGAAGAAATCTCCCTCCACCCACTTGCGGATTGCACAGCAAATCAGAATCTTAGTCATCTAGGATAGAAGGGGGACATTTACCTAAATTTAAGCCTGGAGATATCCTAAAACTCCTCTAAAGGAGCTACTAGTGTCTGAGACTTTCCTCGGGTGCTAAATAGAAGAAGGGGGACAATAGTGATTTTAGGTCGTAATGAGTATCAGCTTGATATACATTATATACCGTACAATTGGAGACTAAGGGTGAAATTCATAGTAGACACTTGAGGGTCACTCATACTCAAACTCAACTTAGTTTGAGTTTAGCTCGAACCAACTTTTTATATCCACAGTCATTACTCAAGTAAAACTTCAATTTGAGTGAAGAAAGTTTGGCATCAATATTATTATTAGGAACTTTTGGTTGCGTTTGGTTAACAATTGTGATTTATGAACGTCCTTTAATGTTCATCTGACATCTGTTGCATTGCATTCATATTCGAATTTGTGTATTATATGCAAGTATTCAATTCTCAGTTTAGATCATTACTGTTCATATATCTTTCTTATTTGCTGCGAAGTTTATTTTTCAAGCTAGTTATTTAACAGATAATTTTGGATTCTCATTTTCAATTTTTATAGTAGAAAAAATTGAAAACAAAAGTGATAAACTCTTTTCGTCTAGCAAAAAACTAGCCTTAAGTGAGCTGGTTCGTAAATATCCTTTTATAGAAATTAAAAAAAAACTAAAATGGCATGGATGTCACTGGCACACGTGTTTAAAAGCGGAGAGCATTTTTTCGTATAAAAAATGAATTAATTCAATAATTTTCCTTTTTACTACACCAATGTGATTACTAACCTAGATGAACGATAACCATAAGCATTATCATCATCTATATAAAAATCTATTCAAAATCAATAAAATCATCCATCATACTAATTTTCTTGAGAAATTTGAAACTATAACAGACAAATAACAACCAAACAAAATTTTGATTATCGTAAAATGACAGTGTAAATGTGATTTATAGGTAAGAAATCTTCACTCAAGGGAGCTGGAATCTGTACTTATATTTCACTTAAGTAACACTCAAACTCAACCTCACTTTTCGCCTGTTAAGTGTCTCTGCATACAAGAAGGATGAGTGAAGTATGACCCTCAAGTGTCGACTATCAATTTCACCCTTAGGCACCTAGAGTGTCCAAAGGAGGATTTCTACAAGAATATCCAAGTGAAAATACTGTTGAACCTGATAAGAACTCTTCACATAAACGGTAAAACCAGAAGCACAAATGCCGAGGACTTGATAAAGTAGAGTTTCATTAGCAAATGGGTTTTTGAGTATGGAATGCAGTGTCTTCTGCTCTAAACTTTTAGGCATTGCATTTGACGAAGATTGCAAACCAATGTTTGGACATGAATAAGATTAAATTTATTTTTAAAATTCTTAATCTATTTCGAGAGGTTATTTGTTATTTATTTCCCTCTGTATTTATTTAATACCAAACTAAGCCGTTTTTATTTTTTTTATGCCACCAAAACGAAATGCGACAAGTGATCAAAATCGTACAACTCTCTCTCCACACAGTTTGATGTCCCCACTTCCTTCCGAAACATATAAAGCAATCGCGAGAGAGAGAGAGTGCGCCCCTCGTAGCCCCTATTTTTTTGGCGGTTCAACTACCACAACGTCAGCGAAAACAGGAGGAAGAGCAAATGTACGCCCCCGTTTCGGTCTATGCTCTGATGATGGCTCTTGTCACTAACAGATACGACACACACAACGATCGTGTACGCACAAAGAGATGGTTGCTGCCTTCTTTTGCTTGATTTTGCCTTTAATTATCCAGTTGCTCTGAAAGTGAAGTTTCTTTTTATTTTATTGCAAAATTTGACGACAGGCTCTTGAAATGTCATTTTATCTTGGAAATAGTTACAATTACTTGTAATAGATCGATAAAAACGAATGCAGGACTTACAAATTAAAGGACTATTTTATTTTAGGAATAAATAAAATTCGTTTGGAAAAGTATAATTCAAGGGTTGTCTTTTATATTTTGGAAATGTATATTTGCAACCTTTGGAACAAATTATGTAAGCAGTTATTCCACTCGCTTGTTGGTACATTCAAAATAAGGTTTTTTAAGGCATCAACTTAATTTTTATAAAAGTCGTTAGGTCTTAGGATGGGCCTGTATGGAGGATTGAGCAATTCGATGTTTTCTTGATTTGAAAGCTCGATTGTTTTGCGTGCATTGTCTTGGTGGAGGATCATTCGTCACTGAGCCTGGGAGTTGGTTTTTAAGTAACAGTTCTTTGATCTTGCACAGGAATTGTTGCTCCATGTCCTGCTTTTGGAACAAATGTCACAACAATCTTTTTGGAAACATTTCGAGAACAGATAACTTTCGTTGGATTTGGCTCAACTTGGAACACCCAAACAACCGACAGACGTTTATTTTCGGATTCATGAGATTAAACCTAGGATTTATCACCACTGTATTTATCTATTTCTGTAGAGCCCCGATTATCCGCGAAATTGGGTGGCAAACACTAGCGGATACTTCGAGCCGCGGATTGTCGCGGATTATCCGCAGATAATCGGGGTTCCACTGTAATTTAATCTTAACCCAATAAGGCCCGGGATGACTACATAATAATCACATTCTTCTTTACTATGTAATCATAAAACAGTTGTATACATGTATAAAGGTAACAATGCGAAACAAGATAAACGTTTCGAGTTCGTAAACATATCGGAATGAAAGACAAAAGAAATTTGAAACAAACCGATCTTTTCTTTTTCTTTTGAATAACCATGGAACAACAATCGTTTTTGAAATCCGAAACATTATTTATGTGGTGGTTTCATGAAGAAACGAACTCCGTGAAAAATGTTTTGTTTGTCTTTAATTATCCCCCTTTACTATATAAGTATCACGTGGGTGCTCGATGTTACTATATGGTTCGACACGATAATAAGCGAGGTGATATTTCGGCACGAACAAAAATTTTAATGTTTTTAAGATATATTGATTCATCCATATGGTTTGTGTTTGATATTAGCTTATATTTTGAGGAAAAGAAGAAAATAATGTAACGTTTATTCTAATTTATATTTACAATTAATTTATATTTACAGATTTATATTCAAATACAGTCCTTATTTAATAATTTATATGTCACACTAAACACACACTAACTATAATTTATATGAGAGTCACTTTATAAACACTTTATCGAGGCGCGATTGCTTTCTTTCAGTATCAACACTAACTGACTAACTAACTCCGCTGCGATGCTCGTCGCCTATTTATATTCGCACGACTTATTCTAGAGACTTCTCGAACTCGAAGTTTTGGTGGATGCGCCGGGTTTTTCTAGATGTTACGTTTTCCAGATCATTCTTGAAAATACGGCGGAGGAGCCATAGTCGTATCATATGGGAATTTCACTGGGGGCAATAATTGAGCACATTAATGCAGCAGCTCGCGTAACAATAATTTCATTATTTTTATAAAAATTCCCATTAGAGAGATATCAATTCAAACTTATGCTAACTTGATTGATTCAAGACCAAAACCCACAGCAGGTAGTCGTTAATACAATAATAAGAGCACAGTATCTAGTTTCTTCGATCTGCGAAAAGGTAATGCTTAATATTATGATTATTTCACTACGAAAGAAATATTATGTTTAAAACTAAGTATGTGGCATCCTAGTGCTGGCGCTCTATCGCAAAAAAGTACAGTAACTGTCGTTGCTTAGCGAATTGTAAAAAATGTGAAATGAAACATGTATGAATGAGACAATATCTACAGTAACAGACATTATCAATAATCCTATAATTAAACGAAAAAAACGAAATGACGCCTAATAAAACCCAAAGTGTTGGCCAATGGTCTGTATTTTTTTGTATTTGAGTGAAATAGAATGGAAAATGGTCCAATTGCAAGTTAACTTTTGTTTTTAAGTATATTTAAGTGAATTCGTGCTTTATTTAGTCATCTTGTATTCATTTTGTGTGGAATTGAGGGTTTTTGACTGGTTTAGACCACTGTTGACCGTTTTGGGACTGTAATTCCGAGAATTGAAGCGTTATTGGATGGAATAACGTCACATTGTGTGTTTTCGATCGTTTTAGACTGTTTTCAGTGTTCTTTTCCGTTTTTGTCTGTACTTCAGTGGAATGTAATGGAAAATGATCCAATTGCAACTTCGAGTGGATTTGTGCATTCGTCATCTTGTGTGCTTTTTTAGTAGAACTAATGGTTTTTGACTGATTTCGAACACCGTTTACCGCTTCGGACTGCAATTAAGTAAAATTGAGATTTATTGGAAGAAATAACATTGTTGTGTGCATGTTTTTGATCGTTTTAGAGTGGAATGGAATGGAAAATGATCCAATCGCAAGCTAACTTTCGTTATTAAGTATATTTTCAGTAGATTTGTGCATTATTTAATCATCTGGTGTGCTTTTTGGGTGGAGGTGGAAGATGAAGCTTTTACTTGATGTAGATCCATACTAAATGATGAAATAAAACAATTCAATTTACTCAAAGGCATTTGTCTTAAAATACTTAATGTCATCAAAGCACTCTGCCACTATCACTGGGGATCCGACGAAAATACCTTAAGAGTTTACAGATCCCTCATCCGTTCTAAACTAGACTACGGCAGCTTTATTTACATGTCAGCCTCCAAATCCACCATCGACTTACTGAACTCTATTCACAATACAGCACTTCGGCTCTCTCTCGGTGCTTTCCGTTCTAGTCCAGCTGCTAGTCTATACTGTGAAGCAAATGAGCCCCTCCTGTTCCTAAGACGTCAATCCCTTCCTCCTTTCATACGCTGCATCAACATCTTCTAACCCTTCTAGCCCTGTTTACCCTTTGTTTACATCAATCTCAATATCATCCTTCCAACACTACTTCCAAACGTAGCGTAAAATCTATTGCCCATCTTCTTTTCCCATTACTTGAGAATACCGACCTTTCAATGACCACTCCGCTCCCCCAACCTCATATCCTTACTTGGACTAAACAACTTTCTCTATTCAATACCTCCCTTACCAAGTTCAATAAACATGAATCGCCCAACATACTTATGAAGAAAGCATTTTTGGAAATATAGAAAAAAACACCATATGATGGAGCTCTCTACACAGACGCCTCAAAAACTTCTTTTGGTGTTGGCTGCTCCGTCACAACCAACCACAAACTAATAGGTTCCTATCGGTTGCCCTCAACATGTAGCGTTCACACTGGTGAGTTGTATAGCATCTTCCAAGCTTTCAAACAAATCTCTTCTCCTGTCAAGTGCGTCGACATTTGTATCGATTCACTTTCCTCAATTAATTCACTCAATACTATCTTTACTGACCATCCAATAGTTCAAAACATCCATGACATCTATCAAACCCTATCAGCTCGTGATGTAACAGTCTGTCTTATCTGGCTCCCATCTCACATTGAAATTACTGGCAATGAAAACGCTGACCACCATACTAAAAAAGCATCTTCTTCCATCACCACAACAACGTTCCAGCTCTCAGATGACATAAAACTATTATTCAAAGAGTCAAAATTTTTGGCACAACAGCAAAACAGCCCTTTACGATAAACAAACATTAATCGGCTGTCTCTCCCTCGATTTCCTAACCAGGAGAGAAGCTGCTGTCATTAGACGATTGCGGATCAACCATACCAGATACACACATGGTTACTTGATGTCTTCTGAAAACCTTCCCGTATGCCGTCACTGCAATAGTGCTTTAACCGTTAAAAATATTCTCACAGACTGCCAGGAATACACCATTACATATAAGCGCCTAGACCTGAGACCAAACCTGAGAGAGCTTTTAAACTGCACCGCTGAAATCCCAAAGACATTGAAATTCCTCAAAACAACTAACCTCTACCACAAAATATAAACTGGATTGAGTATTTTACATATTGTATGTTTTAAGATAGTGTACGTATTTATATATGTCTTTTTGTCTTTTGTATAGTGCCAATGGCCATAGTTGTCGAGGCACTAAAATTCTAATAAAAAAAAATTACGTGAAATTGAGAGTTATTGAATGAAATAATGTCGCATTTTGTGTTTTCGATCGTTTTAGACTGTTTTCAGCATTTTTATCTGTATTTGAGTGAAATAGAATGGGAAATGGTTCAATTGCTAACTTTCGATTTTAAGTACATGCCACCATTCTCTGATCGTTTCTAACAGTTTGTGATTGCAGTTGGAACAGACCTCAAATGAAAAAGAATACAATCTGAAGAACGATATTATAAACAAATACTACCAAACCGAAACGGGAATTGTTTGTTACGGAACAAGTTTTTACTGGATAAAACGATTTAGGATTTTCTTCAGTATTGGTATTATAATTTATTGGCAATCTACGTCGGATACATACATCGGACTTGAAGATATTGATATATGATAATGACCTAGACCATTAATCATATTGGATAAACTTTGGGTAAGTATTACCTTTTTTACTTCACTTTTAGTTTTACGATGGATATATAATATCGAATTTGCTGATATATTATGTAATATTTTCTATTCATATTCTCACTTTATTCACACTACATTATCTAATTGAGTCTCTAATTCATTTCTATGTTAATTTTTTTTTCACTACTAGCTGTGAAGTTGACAATGATTATATATAATTTCTCTATTAGTGGTTAATAATTTTTTCTATTATTAACCTAGGTCAATAATGGATATGTAATTCATCATACTATCATCCATCCACACGATGCAGCTCGTGGAGGAAGTGCAGTAGTAATCAAAGAAACCTTACCTCACTATGAGGATTTCAAATATGCAACTGAACATATACAGGCAACCACAGTAAACATTGAAACTGGTCTATGAAACAATAATTAAGTTGAATCACGTTAAAAAAATGATGTTGAATAATGCAGGTTCTTGCCTAACTAACCAATAAATTTGGAGGTAACCTTAGCCAGTTCGCAGGGCCTTGTTACTTTATTAATATAAAGAAAAGAATTTACTTAAGCAAAACTAGTAAAAAAAATAAAAAAAGTAATTTTAGGGCGCGACTAATTTTCTTTCCTAAAAGAAAATTAGAAAGAAAATCGAATTTAATGGTCAGCTAACTTTTAATCTGTTAAAAAAAAAAGAACTTAAAGTTTCTGCATAGTAAATAAAATTAACTGAGTAAAAAAAAATGGATATAATTACAGTCTTAAAAATTTACAGTATTCAAAAAAGGGTTAGTAGCGAATAAAAAAAAATACTTAGCACAATAATACAGTTGTTTGAAGTAGACGATGATGTTGATGATGTAACTATCTATGTAGGTAGGTACTATGGATTGTCTGTAAAATCGGTATTTGAGAAACTTCTTAGTTTAACAGGAAGTGTGACCCAGAGGCTTGTTTGCCACTCAGGAATCTATGATCCAGAAACAGTAATACTTTCCAGGAACTGTTATATGTGCACGGAAATTGTGCTCCAAGAAACTGCTTTTTTTTCGGGAACTGTTCTTCCCAGGAACTGATAATCCCAGGAACTGTATCTCCGGAATCCAGATAGGTACTTAAAGAGCCTATTAGTTTTTGTGTAAACTAGTGTTAAAATAATTACTTGGATTACTGCACAGTTGTTGTATTATCGACAAACGATGAGAGAAGACCTGCCGGAACCTTTCTCATCCTTATTTAAAGACCGTACAAAATTTCAAATTTCGCGGTAAAATACTTCTAGAATATTGATTTTTGGTCTACTAGTTTATTCCACCACAAATCACAAAAATGAAATAATTTATTGTATTTGAATGAAACAATTTAAGGAAATATATATATACTATATTCCACCAAAAATCAGAATTGTGAAGAAATTGCACATTGTTAATATCTGAAATGTTAACCAACAAAGTTAACGTTTCATCACCTCCAAGATATACAATACACATAGATTACTATTAAAACTTTTTGCAGCATTTTGAAGAGCGTTACATTATAGGTGGCGACTATAACGCCAAAAACACATTATGGGGTTCTAGGCTAACCACAACAAAAGGTAGAAACCTACATAAAGCAGCATCTAGTCTAGAATGTGAGTATCATTCCACCGGAAAACCAACGTATTGGCCTACCGATCCTGTTAAAATCCCTGACCTGCTAGACTTTTTTATTTCCAAAAATATCTCTGCTAATTATATCAAAATGGAGGAAGCTTATGACCTAACGTCTGATCATTCCCCCATAATAATGACGCTTACTGAAAATATAATTATGAAGAATAGTAATCCAGCATTAACAAACAAAACATTAAATTGAACAAAATTTAGAGAAGAGCATGAAAATAGAATAGAGCTAAATGTAGGTACTATTAAAAACAATCCAACAACTAGAACATGAAGTGGAAAAGTTTGTGGTAGATGTCCAGCAATCAGCCTGGAATCATACAGTCGAGGTTAAAAGAAAAGTGTCTGGAAACAATTACCCTAGAGAAATAATTAGTCACAGAAAAAATGGAAAAAATGGCAAACTTCTAGAAACCCTAATGACAAAACAGAGTCCAATAGACTCGTCCAAAAGTTAAAAAGGGAAATACAAAAAATAAAAAACGATAAAGTTTGTACATATCTAAACGAACTTAAAGAAGACAAAAATACAGAATACTCACTCTGGAAAGCAACAAGAATACTTAAAATGCCAATCACCCAAATGCCAGCAATTAGGAAAGAAGAGGGGGGTCGGGCAAAAAATAATATGCAAAAAGCAATTCTATTTGCAGAACAACTTGAAGGGATATTCCAACCTAATGAACTAGCAGCAGAGAATTCACTTGGAGGAAGACAATCAGCTGGAGAAAAAGATATTAAATTGGTCACTCCCAGAGAAGTAGCCGATGAAATAAAAACAAACCTGAATCCAAAAAAAGCGCCTGGATACGATCTAATCACAGGAGCAATATTAAAACAGCTACCAAGAAAAGGCATTGTGAAACTCACTAATTTGATCAAGGCAGTTTTCAGACTGGAGCATATACCAAGGGTCTGGAAAATAGCTGAGGTGATTAAGATCCTAAGACCAGGGAAAAAAGACAAGCAAAGCTAAATCTTACAGGCCAATTTCCCTCTTACCTGTGATATCAAAACTCTTTGAAAAACTATTTCTGAAGAGACTTAAAATTATTATGGAACA
>CAJUYI010007401.1:0-12191 GCA_910591695.1 Galerucella pusilla
TTGACAGGAATGTCAAAATTTCCTAGCGATTTGCGGAAAAAGTATATATTTATGGTATGATTCTTATATCTTATAATCTTTTTAATTGTATAATTCTTTTAATGTTAATAAAATTTATTTAAAACAAGTAATTATCGAATATTAGTATCTGTATAACTATCACACTTGAAAATAATGCTTATAAAATATTTGACCTATGATCGTAAATTGAAAGAATTATTATGCAAATTGACAACCCTGTTGTGAAATTTCGCGAAGCAGCCCGAACGGAGTCGACATACGACGATGGACATTTAAATGGGTATGTCCACCTATCTCTCTCTTTTTACTGTTCTCTGTCAAGCTTTCGTATCTGTTCTCTTTATAATCTGTGATATAACAAGCTCTTGTATACGACTGCAAATTCACGTGACTTCTTCTCGTGTGAAACAGAGCATAATATAATCAACAACAGTTGATCGGTTACATAGCGACGCCCGATATATTATTATCCAAGCAAGCAGACTCGTGCCCGTACCCATCAAAAAGTGAGGGTGTTCGTCGCCAAAGTGACTAACAACTCCCTAATATATTATTTATAAAAGCAGATATCTTCTTTCGGTAATTATTTTGAGAGCCTTTGTTCATCTCCTCGGATGTTACTTAATTTATACGAATATTTCTCTCTCGTTCAACGTATTTATACTACACGCAATACGTTTAAGTTATAATTCCCTAAACGGGATAAGGGAGTACAGGGAGACGCACCGAAAAATAAAAATGGGAGAAAAAAAGGATATAGATGTTTTTAAGGTTATTTTTTGAATTTGCCGCGTCAGATAGACGATGGCTGAACGCACCTTTATAACGACAGTTACTTGTTTGAGTTGTCATCCGTCATTGATGTCATTATGTTCACGCCAAGATGTAACCGTTTTTGTAAGATTTATGAACTATTAAATAATTCTGT
The DNA here is from genome assembly GCA_910591695.1 of Galerucella pusilla. NCBI lineage: Eukaryota > Metazoa > Arthropoda > Insecta > Coleoptera > Chrysomelidae > Galerucella > Galerucella pusilla. Next base: position 950 of record CAJUYI010007401.1, read on the forward strand.
GTGGACTGTGTAGAATCAGTTTTATTGCTCTGCGGCCACCCTTATTACATAGACCACTCAGTTATCTTCACACAATAATTTTCTGCCCTTGTGACAGGGCAGAAAATGTTTATCAATGCTCGGTTAAATATTGTAGCCTTCGGCTAAATCTTAGCTGTTGGTCAAAATGTTTATCAACTAGGTACCAGTTTGCATTAGCTGACAGTCAAACTTTCGGCTATCCTAGCTGCCACTATCAAGTTGATGTTAACCATAGAACATACAGTTAAATAAGAGAAAGTGGTGTTCCGTTATTCTAACCATAGATTCTAACTGACAACTGTGTCATGATTTTTTCATGTTTGCTTACATTTTGCAACAAAGATTATTTCAACTTTAAGTTTGATTGTGTTATTATCGTTTAGGGTGAAATCGAGAAGCTTATTTGAATCTTCTATAGTAGTTTATCTAGGTTCTGTTTGTATTTTATTTCATTGTTATTGTCAATGTATCTTGAGGGACTTGACGACCTTTTCGATGAAGAGCTTGGAGATTGGCGAGATATTGGAATTTGTAGAGTACGAAAGACGACCATATACTGTTGAAGAGCGGATAAATCCATTTGAAGAGCTCGATGATGTCGAGTTTATTACTCGGTTTCGATTATCTAAACCCAGTGTTCTCATGATACTCCAACAAATTCCAGCTATTCTCGCCATGTCACAGCATCGGTTTTTTTGTATTCTATTATACTTTTATGGTGAACGGCTACTTTTATAAGTACCTAATTGTCACTCTGACACCGTGAAATTGGGATATCTTTTTTGTTTTGTGGACATGCTCAAATGCAAACAACTCAACAAAGCACAACATAGACGAAATAAAAATAACAGTACCACAATTTTGACACTGACAAGTGAAATTTTACACGATGTTGTCAGAGTAAGCTTACGGTAAAATAGAAAAATATAATAACTTTCACCTCTATATTCTTGATTCACAGTGTTATATATGTTATATACGAATAAAATTATTAATATGTATAATTCATGTAACGGGTGATCCTCCTTACACCAAATTAAAATGAGAAATTTACGCTCTGACAACATTACACTCACGTTCATAACCCGAACAAGGTTGTCAAATGCTCAATTACACTTAGCCTCCAGTTAGCTCTGTCGGTTATGTGGTGCATTGATAAACGCTTTCTATTGTAACCGAGACTTTGACTGGCGGCTAGAGATAGCTGAGGGCTACGTAGCTGACAGATTTAACCGAACATTGATAAACCCGCCCTAAGATGTACGAGCGAACGTATCAAAGCGACAGCAGTTAATAGTTAAGAAGTGCTTAATAGTTTCCTTTTGACATTCACTGACGTTTAATGGAAAAATTTAGGGGTAACGTCAAAATTGACAAGTGACAAATATGGTGTATTCGTTTTTCAAAGTGCTCGTGACAAGTATCAAGTATTCTGGATATCGTTGAATACGTTGTTCATCCTGTATTATGGAAGTATATCTCCTCTTCTCATCCTTATCCTTCAATTCTGTCTTTGTTACACCTCAGATGGTGTAACTAGACCGAGTTTTATGGCCATTTTATTACCTACCGCCGAGTATTTTCTTATCTGGCTACACACTAATAACGATCTTCTATCTTTCTTCTCAGAAGTTCTTCTTCTCCAATTAATATTAATTAGATTTAATGTGAGATATTGTATATGGGTAAAAAAAAAGTTTATCTTTTAACAAAAATAATTTGATACAAGAATTGTATTGTTGTAATTAAATTGTTGTAAACCGATTAATTAGTATAAAATTATGGAAAATGTTCATTCTACCGCCTCATAAAACCCATCTGCGTATTTTTCTCCAGTAAAACGGGTCGTGTGTCTTCTGGATTTGATCAAAAACTTGACAAGGATCTATAAAAACAATTGAATAACCTACTACCCCATCACTAGTATTAAAGAGGGTTACAAACCGTAGAAAGCTAAGGGTGGGAAAATGTCGAGTACAAAGCCAAATACTTTTGTTACATTGGTGTACTTAAAAAAGGGGATAATTACAAAAATAATCACAACAATTAAAATATATTGTTACTACTTTTATTTTCTTAAACTTGCTTTATTTTAACTTTCTCAATTTAATACAAATAATGCCTTACCATCAGAACGCAACTTCCAATACATCAAAAACTGAAAACTAAAACTAACTAATGTCAATATCACTTTTTTTTTAAATAATGAACACACCCCTGATGCGTATATCTTGAAATTTAAAATGACTTTTTAGCTGAGTACTCAACATATCGGTGGCCAATAATTCTAGGAACTTTCGACAAGTCACCATTTCATTTCTGTTATTCTGTCACTAGTTATGTCAAATGTCAGTTATATTTATTTTTGTTGATATTCTTTTAATTGTGTGTATGTGTGTCTTTTAATTGTGTGTATGTCCATTTTCAATTAGATTTGTAGCATTTCTAGTTAGTTGCATCTCTATTTTTCTAATTACTTTTTCCACTTACATCTGACGTAACTAGTGACAGATAACAGAAATAAAATGGTGACATGCCAAGAGTTCCTAGAATTATTGGCCACCGATATGTTGAGTATTCAGCTAAAAAGTAATTTTAAATTCTAAGATTTACGCTTCAGGGGTGTGTTCATTATTAAAAAAAAGCAATATAGATGTTCGCAATGATAAAAAACATGCAAACGTCTTATGTTTTGGATGATAGATCGTAACTATCATTCTTGTCAGGAAAAACCACTTTTTGTTGGCCACACTGACCCTAGACTGAACCACAGAGTACACCATCTAACAAGAGACGGAAGCTTTGTCGGTTCCTTTGAAGTTGGACTCGAACGGAAATACGTCGAGACTTTGACAGATAAACTACATAAAACCACAGAGTACACCATCTAACTAAGGCAGTGACAACCAAACCACAGAGTACTGAGTAACTGACGGGAACGAACGAACGGAAGTGTCGATCATGTGTCGACTTGACACTGACAGATAAACTACATATTTCACGCATGTGCACAGAAAATTGCGATCACGAAAACGGCTTTCATTCGCCTCTTGTTAGATGGTGTACTCTGTGACTGAACTCCGCTTTTTGTACTTTTCACCTGCAGTTCTCCTGCAACAGTTATCGACTTTTCGATGACATTTCTAGACGTCACGATGACAGATCTAGATGATTTCATATGTACGTCTTCTTCTTTTTCTTGATGGACATTTACATATCGTTAGTGCAAGTCTGACGTAACATTTTTCACCTGTATTTAAGTAGGTACGTAGATAATGTTGGCAGATTGATTAGGAACCGTGATTTTATCACTGTTTTTCAGAATTCATGAATAAAGAAAGTGAGAGGATCAACTTGTTAAGGAAAGTTCAATGCTTAACAAGCTGGACGAGTTTTGTGGATCTAATAATTTAATTTGGAATTTGGTATCAAAAAAGATGAGCCTGTAACTGTAAATCCACGATATTGCTCATCACTATCTTTAATACAATTTGACAATTGACATTTGACTTGCTGACAGATCTTGAATAGCGTGTTAGAAACAAAATGTAGGTAGGTTTCTAGCGGTGACGATTTTATTTGGCAACTAACAGTCATTTTGACATTTGTATAATTCTAATAATCCAAAAAAACGAATGCGACAATGTCCCGTTAGGATCCCTGTTAAAACTCTCAGTGCAATATGGCCGACCTTTCAGCGACGTCATTCTGGAATGGTCTATTGACATTAAAAATGTAATTAATATATAGACTTAACCTAAAAACTTTTCAGTTGTTACGCCCATGTATCTCGGTGCGGATAAAAGCAAGTGCTCGCCTTAAACTGAATGTTATTTGATTGACTTCTAATGAACTTACGGTGTCCATAATCCTCTGGGGTCCTACAACCATAAAATTAGTTTCGCCCTCTTCAGTAACGCCAACTATGATGAATTAAACTCCATTCAAGAGGATAAAATGATTGCTCTTTCCTTTTGACAAATAAGCTGTGTGAAAATAGTTCAGGAAACATCACAACGACCCCTTGAGGAAAACGATGGGTCATATTAAATATTATTTAAATAAATGGGAAGAAGAATCAATTAAACATTTGATTGGTCATACATTTTACCACATATTCTGAGGTTGATTGAATTTCGCTTAGTTATATGCTAAATTGCAGACAAAAAAGTTACAGAGTGGTTTATTTATAACAATCCGTAATGTTAGCTTTTGGAGAAAAGCTTTTTGGAACTTTAGTTCTTTACGTCAGGTTAGGTTTGAGCAACCGGGGGTCGCGACGCAAAATATCTGACCGTTACGCTACATTATGTTACGTTGCTTCGTTATGTGCCTTACTTGCGTGCGTGTGCTCTCTCCTGAGTCTCTCTCTCGTTTACGAAGCAGCGATTCATATGCTTCGGCCGGGAATCGAACCCGGGCCGCCCGCGTGGAAGGCGAGCATCCTACCACTGAACCACCGCTGGTATTCGCAGTGCTGGTGATCTACTTGAATTTGTTCGGATACATTTTTACTATTATTTCCATAATTGTTTTTGTGCGATTGATCTTTTTTGGTTATTTACAGCATCGGTTGTCAGGACGGTAGGTTGTGTTTACTGGTTTCTAAGTTTAACACGTCGGTAAGTGATTTACTTACCGTTCAGACGTCGAAAAGTAATAAATAGCATAATAACAATTTCACCAAAATGCAAAATATATTTTAAACTGATCGAGAAGTATAAATGTCACCCTTGATATTTCGTTCATTTCGAAGAAATTTTAATTATTTTATTCGGAATTAATTTCAATACGATCGCGCAAAAAATGGTATAAGCATCTCGAACGTTAAGGGTAATTACAACGCTCAATAGTTCAGGTGCGATATGGACAATCCACACGTGGCGAACAGCATATTTTTTCTACGATCCACTTTAGAAAAAATTTAGAAAATAAAAAAATCTCTATAAACTGTAATATAACTTCAAATTAAAAATTTAACAATTCAATTTTATGTTTCCACTAATTTTTTTGTGGTAAACGTACAGTTCTTGAATGTCCAATTTGTAGAATACTACGAACTCCCTTTTTAAATATACAATGCTGTTATAAGTAGATGTTGCCCGTCGGACTCCCTCATGAAGGGTACCGTACCATTATCTATAATAATGAATATTCTGCTAAATATTCTAAACGTCTACCTGTTGTCGTTATTAATATCAAGCAGAATAATTATTTAAAAATAAAATTGACAATAAAAAAAAAACTTCTTCACGGGGAATCGAACCCGGGTCTACCGCGTGAGAGTCTGGTTTGCTTACTACTCGACCACCGAGGAATATGCAAATTGCTTATCTATAACGTCAGATGTATTATATAATTTTGTAAAATCTAATGTCCCCTTAAATACCCATTTTATTTTGTTTTAAGTATTTGTTGTTAATTTGTACGAATTATTTCATATAATATTTTGGCATTTTCGCAACTCGTGCCCAAAAGTATAACTTCACGCACTTGTATCATAAATAACTATTGTGCCAATCAACTTAATGATAAGATTTTTATTTCTATTTATAATTAATACTAATGTATATTTTTGTTAAATGAAGTTCCATCCAGAGTAAAATAAATTCTTATATTAATATGTGTATTTATTTATTGATTCAAAAAATTTTTGCTTAAAAGGAACTAAAGCTCCTACCGTGTGTCCCGCGACACGTTCTACCTTTTTTATTGTAACTTTGAAGCACTTTCCATCGTTTTCTGCTAGAAAAAAGTACCTAGATGATATTTGCCAAGACCCACTTCTCCCTCAAGTGAGATTTGGTTAGATTTGGCTAAATCCCACCCCCCCCCTGAACAACTCACATAATTAATTTTGATGCATAATGCGAGCAGTAATAGATAATATAGTGAAGCAAAGTGGTGCCGACATAACTTACACCTGTTAGTAAGACCTTGCAGTCAAGCGAGAAGGAATCACTTTGAAAGAAAACTCATTTCCATCATTAATGTGACCAATGACCCAATTGTAGTTTCTTTCATAATCAATTTTTCCCAATTTCCCAGCTTCTTTATTCAAATTTAACTAGTGACCATTCCGTATATACTTGGAAATAAGCTATAAAAAAATATCAAAAGAAAAATCCCACGAACAGTCGAGTTAATCTATTTGAAAAGTCGGTGATAGGAAACGTAATCGCTTGTCCACTATCGTTTACTGTCTAATAATTCACTTGAGATCTTTTTCTCGTGGCGTCCGTTGATTCTACAAAACTTATGAACAAATTTTTCGCATTTTTCCGGTGGTTTTAGATCCATAATGGACACTTGATATTTAGGTTTGATCAAAGAGGCCATTTTTTCGGTATTTTTAACTGTCATTCTGTCAATATCGAAATCATTATCAATAAGTATCTAGGAATCTTCATAATTTTGTTGAAATAGTCAGTTTTATTTATATTAGTGATAGGAGTAGTTTCCATAGAGTAAGGGTTCAAACAATTCACAAAATGACACTTGGAAAACGTCCTCAACTTGTATTCAACATGTATTCTGTGCTCGTAGTGACTGAATTCCGTTCGTTTATTACTGGGCGTGACGCCTAGTCTTACCTTCCCCTTGCCCCTCCAGCACATACCGAAAAGTATGAGCTTCAAGCCACGGACATTAAATATTTGACGTTTGTCCGGTTTGACGTTTATTTAAAGGTTAAGATTGTGCCGATTACGATTTAAACCTTACTAAAAATATCTAAATATGCAATAGATATTTAATTAGTTATGAAAAGAGCGATATTGTTCAACAAGCGTAATATTTGCCAAAACGAGCGCTAGCGAGCTCTGCAAATTACGCATGTTGAACAATGTCGCTCTCTTCAAAACGTGTTTACGTACAACGTTTTATCTAATTCCGCGCTTTCCTAATATTCAATAAAATCTTCAATTACAATGATAATATTGAAGTGGAATCAAATGGTGTTAGAAGTATTGTTACTATGATGTATTCACCCAGAAAATTGACTTACTCTAAATAACTGTGTCCTGAATAATGCTTTCAATGTTTATAAATCTCAAAATACTATTGAATTGAAATAATGGGTTCATTGTACAGTTTAAATGATGAAATAATTGTCAGTTTTGACAGTACATACCTAATTAATAAATCATTCTTTTAAACTCTGAAACTTTGAAACATAAACAGTTACGTAAAGTTTTTACATAACTACTTTTCATAACTGATATATGAAGGTTATGAAAAATGTGACGTTACCTAACGTCAAGGAATGACGTAAAGTGTCACATTTGATACAATATACTTAATTGAAAACTGTTATTCTAACAGCACAGGAAATTGGCATTGGCACATGACAAGTGGTTTTGAGGATCCTGAAAAATCGTGTTCGATTTGCTTAAGAGTCGTGACAGCTGAGGCGTCACGCACAATTGCTTGAAGCCCAAATAAAGGAAAGCAACATATGCAACCGATCAAGTTGAATTACTAACAAGCACTATTGTGGATCAGTATGTCTTAATTTTAATTAAAATCTACACACTGGCAACTGAAAAATACCTAACAGACATATAAAGAAATTAAAAGTACCTTTAAAAATATCAAAACCAATAAATATAAAAGATAGCAATAACTGACTTGGTCCCTCACTTAAGATATCTCTACCTTTTACGTATAGATAGATATCCTTTTTCCACAAAGTACTATCAATTTTAATTGAAAGCATCTACCAGCTATTTGGAAAGTATTTTGTCGTCTATCTATATCTGTTTTTTTTTCTTCAGCTTATTAGAAGGTTTTCGATGGTCTCTTCAATTTTTTAAAAGTAACACTGGCGACGACGGTGTGTCACGCGATAAAAAGTCAGACTGAGAAATTGGTGGGTTATTCAATAAATTGGAATTGGTCGTAATATAATTATTTTTTTATAGATTCTATTTTATTAGTAGTATTGTGTGTAGTAGACTTCGTTTTACATTAGAAGAAGGAGCGTGAAGTTTGCCAATTGTCTTGCGCAGAAACCAAAATCGGTCTTGATTGTTCTCGTAACCACAGCTTCACGTCATTGGCGTTACAAACTATGATTCATGCCGGCAGCCATTTTATTATTGACTATTGACATTTGAAGTTGTGTTTACTGTTGTGTTTACTCAAAAGTGATATTGTCATTTCGAATAGCAAGCTTAACTGGTTGGTTCTATCTTGCAGATATACCAGCTTCGTAACTTTAAACTGTAATTCAATGTCCTTCGTGTCATATAGCCAGAGAAGTAGTTGTTGCTTCTTAGTGAACGGTCTTTTTTCAAAGACTCGGTTGTAATGGTATTATTTGACATCTATTGATAAGACGCTTCACTAAAATGATTTGCAGGAAACTGTAAATAAAGTAGATAATAAAAACATCATTTTTACGAATTTATGAAAAGTATAAATTTGATTATTTAGACCGTGACATATCCATTTATTCCCGACTACATAAAATATCCACGCAGGGGAATTCGCAAAGCAATTGCCATCAGAAACGAATTAAATCATCAAAATGCAATGATTTCAAGGGTGCGCTTCGCTGCGACAAAATTCCTGACATCGTCCTAAATTATCAATAATTTTGATAAAAAAAAGGTAGCGCTTTTTTTCTCCTATTTTCAAAAAATAAGAACTAGACTAGTTTCGGTAAATAATTATCATAATCAGGCTTCAAGAAAATTGAATATACTTATTTACTTAAGTAGTAGTGCATATACGATATTTTTTATACGAGTGGACAGAACAAAAAGGCATGGAACTTATGTTCTCTCTTGTTTTCGTTCTTTTTTTTTCTTGGCAATTAACGAATACACTTTTTTCCATCTTGAGCTACTGAAAACAATTATGGGAACGTCACAAACGATCCGTTTGCCACTCAGTTCGTTGTTCTTCTTAGTCTGGTCATATAGACGGACCGCATTTTGCAGGCAGTCGAGACCGACTGCTCTAGAGGGGTCGCGTTGAAGTCGTACACGACTGACTGCAACACGACCGCATAATGCAATCGACTACGACTGCTTGGAGCAGTCGTGTTCAACCGCAAAATCATACAGAATACTGATACCGGCAGCCTGCCGAGTGGAAGGGATTGGTACTCAATGGGGAGCGGAGAGGAAGTGGAGCGCGGTCGGCAGCAACCGCTTGTAGTGATCCGAGTATGGTGAGTCCGGCAGCAGCTCTAAGCAGTCGACCGCAGAGTGACTGCTCCGACCAGTGATGCCACAGGCTCTGAAAATTCCGGGCCAGATTTTACGTATAAAAAGGGCCAGATTTTCGGAATTCGGGCCAACTCTTTTTTTTACGGTTAAAAAGCTGAACTCGTGTTAAACTACTCCATTTTAGTTTCTGAACTGATAATTTTGTATCACACAACACAACAACAACAACACCAAAGTCACCAAACATGGACCAAACTATAGGAAAATTTCTCTATGGACGAAACCCATAAAAACCATGAAATCTAAAATGTCAAATTCTTCTTTTAAATTCTCTAATAACCAGCAGCAAGGCTGTGTTCAGTTCAGACATGGACAGGCGGGAAAAACGGGCCAGATTTCGAAGAGAGGTGCCAAAGGGCCACTCAGTCTTAAAAAGGGCCAGATCTGGCCATATCGGGCCACCTGTGGCAACGCTGGCTCCGACCGCTCAGGATCTGCTCGTCTGCGGTTCTGCGGTCCGTGTATTGCGGATATGAATTTAGTTTGGAAACTGCAGATTGCCGTGCGGCGATCGCATGTTGCATTCTGGAGCGTTGAAGTCGTACACGACTGCAACACGATCGCATAATGCAGTCGACTACGACTGCTTGGAGCAATTGTGTTCGACCGCAAAATAATACTGATGCGAGTTCATTTACAAGATAGATTTCGATGCAGTGAGTGAGGCGGGAGCGGACTGAACCGGCTGCCTGCAGAGAGGAAGGGCTTAGTATTTAGCGGGGAGCGGGGAGGGAGTGGCACGCGGACCGTGTATGGTAGGTCCGGCAGCTCCAACCAGAGAGTGACTGCTCCAACCGCTCAGGAACTGCTTGATTGGTACGTGTATTGCGGATATGAATTTAGTATATGGAAACTGCAGATCGCCGTGCGGCGACCGCATCTTACCGGTCTCGACTGCAACATGCGTCTTTTTGGCATTGATTTGTAGTAAAATATCACAATTTGTTAACAACAAATATATTTTGAAACTTATTGAGTATTTAAATGAATATTTTGCGCAACCTTGCCATTTGGAATTTATTGCCAAACAATCAGAATTCGCAGATTGACGATGATGCTCTACACAACAAACACGTGAAACGTTCGAACAGCGCGCAACTCACAAACAAAGCCGACTAGATCCAACGATAACCACATATCGTTGGGGGTAACAATTGAATTAGCCGTTTAACGTCAAGTTTGAGTAATGGCCGGTAACCCCACGCCCCCCTATATACAGACAGAGCTGCGCTGCTGATTAAAATGTAATCTAATATAGCATCCGGAAAATATACCGAACGTAAACTGAATATTTTGGGCTTTGTTATTTCGATTTGATCGTTTTATTTGTTTCGCGGATTAAAATCTCATTTCTGGTACGGTTCGTTAGTATCAATTTTAAGTATTCAACGGACTGTTCTCGCTAATTTGTTTTTCACTTACAATTTCTCTTATTTATTATAGCGTGGCTATACCTACACTGTGTTATTTATAAGATGCGACATATGGATTCCAGTACCAAACGCGAGCTAACATGTTAGTGCACGGTATTATTTGAAAGTTAAACCTGAAGTATGGCGGTTCGTTTAGCCGCTTTTTTTTAGTTAATTTTTTACAATTTTTGAAACAAATAACTTTGTAAGTTGTTCGATGACACTCAGTATCCTAAGAACCTAAATGTTTGGGCTGGGGTATTAGGAGATTCTGTTATTGGTCTCGCTGTCTTTCTGAGGTGTTCCAGTTCAGGGCACCACCAGGTATTGGTCGTGCCACCTGTCTGAACCATCCTCATCGGACAGGATTCCTTATAGGCAATGTCTATTTTGTTTTGGATAGATACTGTGTACCTTTCTAGATCCTCATTATTGCTGGGAGTCAGGACCTCTGTTTCCCGCAGATCACCTTCTAAGAGGCGATTGTAGAGAGCTACATCCGTCCTCTTCGGGACACCGGAATTTAACAGTGGTCCTGAGATCCTGGCTTACCGTATAGGTCAGCCAGCGGTG
>CAJUYI010007404.1:0-12191 GCA_910591695.1 Galerucella pusilla
AGTTAGGAGGTAAAATATTGACTTATTATTAGTTGGTCGTGGACAAACATATTTATTATTCAAACGTTATATTTCATTATATTTCTAAAACCTCTTCATTGCGTTTCAAGAGCGCCTCCGCACTTAACTATAATGAAGATTTGATGGAAAGTGAGATCTATTGGTAACACTTTCGATCTTAAAATCTGTTTGAAATCATGCCACAGTACATTTTACTAAATTTATCGTTGTAGGTCATAAAGTGAAAAGAGAAAGAGAGACAAGGGCGATTCTTAACTCTGTAAAAGGATCTCCCACATGCATACGCTTTTATAAGAAATTTCTACAATATTTCAATAAGAAACAAATCATAAATCATTGTAGCTGGTCAAGATATACAAATGAGATTTCAAGAGAATGTATACAGAGTGCGTCAACAGATTGGAGTGAAGGGAGAATGAAACGAAAATAAATTGATTAAAATATTCATATTTATATCCTATCCTACGTTTGTCCAAAGTTTGTATTGTCTAAATAGCGTAGGGCTCAATATAGCCACTCTATTGCGATAATTCTGGGTGTTTCCAGATAGATTCAGAGAAAACATGCTCAAATTAATTAATCCTACGCTGACAATTGTAGGGATCTCACCTACCAGTGAAAAGGACCATAAAATGGAGTGTGTGCCCTTTTCGACTAATGCGATTGTAAATATCTTCTTTTTATATACAGGGTGTACAGAAACTATCTTACCAAACGCAAATTTTAAATACTAGATGTGATTTTTATGTCCATCTAACCCAACTTTCTTCCATAAAAATTTCCTCTTTAGCGTCATTTGAAGATGACGATGTTAAGTTAGTCTTTCTTGCATATCTAGAACAAAGCCAATATGTACTTCCATACTTGAAACATAAACCCTGCGGTGATAAAATGCTTACCTCCATAGCAAGCCTTTAACGTAGTTAAATTTCTGATGTTTCAATTTTTTGACAAATTTTTCATTAAATTCAAAAACCGTAGGGTATTATCCAAAAAATTAGCTCGTATTAAAATTCATTATTATGCACCAAATACACATAAAAACAGAAACTGGCAAAAGTCATGACAGACTAGTTAAAAAATGAAACTAAGAAGAAATCTTTCTACTTAAAAAGTTCTATCTTCATTCACGAGGAAAGCAGCCAAAAACAAACTAATTGTTGCTACCAAAGAAGAACTCATTTAAACATCACTAAGCTTCCGAAAAACTTTGCTTCCATTTCCAAGGCTTAAATTTAATATTACAATAAAGAGATCCCAGATCCGAAAAGCGTGCGTAAATGACCAATGATTTTTAAATGGGGTTTTCATTTTAACACTCTTTTTTAGCTACGTAATTAGTATCCAGTTACCTTGAATTTAGTCGTTTTGAAACGTTAACTTTGTAAGTTAACATTTCAGGTATTAATAATTGCTAAAATCATTTTAGAATTTTGATTTTTGGTGGAATGGTTTATAAATATTTCCAAAAAATATTTCCTTCAAATATTTAATAAATTATTTAACTTTTGTGATTTGTGGTGGAATGAACTAGTAGACCAAAAATCAATATTCAAGAGGTATTTTACCGCGAAATTTAAAATTTCGAATGACCTTTAAATACGGATGAGAAAGGTACCGGCGTGGCTTCTCTCATCGTTTGTCGACGATACAACAACTGTGCAGTAATCCACGTGAAACTTAGTTTGTTGAAATTGAAATCCTTTCTGCTTTTGTTACTTGAGTATCTGGATTACTGGTACGTTTTTTTTTCTATTTGCTAATTTCACATTTTAATAATTTTTTATCTAAATCACTAATTTTCTATAAATATTTTCGTACAAAATGGCTACCCATTTTGAGAGCCACATTTCCTCTCCTATCCAGCCAAGGATATTTTTAAATATTATGAAATTGTTTTTTTTTGAATAATACAGATATTTGTCCAGGATGAATCCTTAAGTTCAATCAGTAAATTGTAATTTTTTTGCACTAGACAGATATCCTTGTTAGCTTCATTTTTTTTGTAACCTTTTTTTTATATACCGGTATGTTTTATAGCACTGTTTCTGGGGCACAATACCTAGAAGGCTGGTAGTACCTGATAAATTAATAGTACCGGAAAAACAGTACCTAAATAAATACAGTACCTGGAAAACTAACAGTACCTGGAAAACTAGCAGTGCCTGGTAGACAAAAAGTTTTTTTTAAACCTGCCAGAAGCGGTTTCATGGTGAAACTACAATAAGTCAATAGTGGAAGACCACAGTCCCAGGCTAAGTTGCAGATTTCTCCAGCTGTACTGGATAATATCTCCATCGACATCATCTTCAAAAGTAGTCTATACTCTAAGTATTTTTTTATTTATATCATACTAACCTATTTTGTTTGTAATTGGAATTTAATATATACATTATTTCACTTCTTTAGTTTTATTTATTATACAGAAACGTATTTTTTCATTTTTCTCTTAACAGATTAAAGTTAGCTAACTCTTAAATTTGATTTTGTTTCTAATTTTCTTTTAGGAAAGAAAATTAGTGGCGCCCTAAAATTGCCTTCTCTTTTCTTTTCTAATTTTTTTTGTTTAAGATCAATTAGTAACTAAGTCCTGCGAACTGGCCTAGTTGCTACCAAATTTAAGTGGTTAGTTAGGCAAGAACCTACAATACAACCTAAAATCATTTTTTTTGTTAATTTTAAAAATCTAGTTTCTCATCATCATCCAACTTTAAACTTTAATTGTTTCATTAGCGCCCAACAGGTATTGTTTTATTGGTGCTCCAACATTATTGGTTTCAGTTTGTTGTATAAACTTTTGTGCTGACAGTAAATTTGACAGAAGTGTCAGACATATCGAAAAATATTTGTTACTTAAAAAAAAACAAATTACCCAATGTTATAATTAGTAATTTAAATAATTGTCCTCATTTTACTGTAAATGTGAATTTAAATAATTAGAGTTAGTTGTTTATATATTTGTTTATAGAAAATTCATTTTTATGTCTTTTAACATATTCAGAGCACATTTTTTTATTTTTTCTTCATGTGCTCGTAGATAAAGTTTTGTATGACACTTGTGCGTGAAGTACTTTTTGCGCACTCCTTGCGAAAAAGGCACTCGCTACGCTCGTTCCTTGCATTTTCGGCAAAAGTAATGACTTTCACTTTCACTGACCACATCGAAGTTCAATGTGTGTTTGTAGGTCTACATTGTTGATAAAAAAAATTAATTTATTCGACCTGGCGAATTAAGCTACCGATGGGATATTTTTTATTCTCTCACACTTTTAGCTCAAGATTTATTTATTTATTTATTTATTTATTTACAATGTCCTACGGGAGATACCCAATTTACAGGATAAGGTTAGTAGTAGTTACAAAAATAACATACGATAATTTACAAAAAAAAAAAAAAAAAAAACTATCACAATATATAAGAAAACATTACAATAATTATGTATGCTCAAACTACACAAATATCATAAATTGAACTAGCACCAATTGGAATCAAAATATAGAATAAAAGAGAAAAAAAAAAGTTATTAAAAGCTGTTTCACATCTAAGATAGATTTAGGTTTCTAAACAATAACGTCTAATTGACGATTGGCTGCAGTTTAAAATGTCAACAGCTTTTTCTATATTAGAATAATTTTCAATTAGAAACTGTAGAGGTGAAGATTTGTATATATTAGTTCGATAAGTTCGTTGAAAAAACAGTTGATTATTTCGGGAATTAAACCTAGGAACATGATAATCTAATATGGCAACCAGATCATTACAGTCTAATTTCTGGTGTATAATTTTATATAAAAATAATACAGAGTACATTGACCGCCTTCTCAGCAGACTGTGTGCACCAAATCGATCATAAAAGTACTGTTGCGATATATTCCGCGCCGGATACAAACCATCCAGAATGAAACATGCTGACTTAAAGAAGCGCCTCTGGATACGTTCGATTGCAGAAATATGTATATTATAAATAGGATTCCATATAACACTGGCATATTCCAGTTTGGTCCGTATAAATGCAGAAAACAATGAATTCATTGTAGTAAAAGATTTAAATAGTTTCATGTTTCTAATTACGGATCCGAGAATGCGATAAGCGCTTGCAGTGATTTTATCAATATATGCGCAGTGAAAGTTAGTTTAGGATCGTAATAAACACCAAGATCTTCAATTAGGTCAGGTCGTAACAATACCGAGTTATCTAGATTATATTGAAACACAATGCCTAGCTCCTTCCTGCAAAAAGACATGACACTGCACTTACTGACATTTAGGTACAACTCATTTTCTATACACCAGTCATTTAGTAGTTCGATATTATTTTGGAGTTTAATGCAATCATGGATAGAATCGATTCTATGAATTAACTTGAGATCGTCAGCATACAACAAAGCTTTTACATCAATTCGAGACAGAATGTCATTAACATATAAAATAAAAAGGAGTGGCCCCAAGACAGAGCCCTGAGGTACTCCAGAAGTTTGATAAAAAACCGTTGAATTATAACCAAGACATTTTACAAATTGCGGTCGACCGGATAGATATGATTTAAGGAGATTTATTAGTGTTGGATGAAATCCTAGTGTGTCCAGTTTAACTAGTAATATATTGTGATTGATTCTATCAAACGCCTTGGAGAAGTCAGTGTAGACTACATCTACCTGACTTCTTTCATCTAACGTCTCTGCAATGAATTGCGTTTTGCAGAATAAATTAGTGATAGTTGACCTACCCGACATAAAACCATGTTGGTTTGGTGAGATAATATGTTTAACCTTATTGGAGAGATATTCATGTATTGCTATTTCGAACACCTTAGAAAAGTTATTCAGAATAGTTATTGGCCTATAGTTGGTTATATCATTCTTATTATCCTTTTTGAAAATAGGACATATATATGAGGCCTTCCATTTATCTGGAAAATTAGAACTTTTCAAAATCAAGTTGAAAATTATTGTTAATGGCTGAGCCAAAGCTTGGCGGCAGTCTTTAATCAGGTAGGCAGGTATACCGTCTATTCCAGCAGTGGTTTTTGGTTTCAATTTTTTTAAGGCAGCCAAAACTTCTTTCTCCGAGACACTAGTAATATTTATAACATCATAATTAATCGGATCATTATGAGAAATATTACCATTGGATTTCGTATAATTGCTTGAGAAAAACGTACCAAAACCATTAACTATATCCTGAACGTTGTCCAGTTTCACATTATTGAAGAACATAGTATTGGGGATTGTCGATGATACGCCTTTTTTACTGTTGATAAAGTTCCAGAATGATTTAGGTTCAAGCAAAATGTTTTCCTCGGATTTTCTAACATAATGTTCATATGCTGTTTTAATTTTTAATTTTAGCTCTGATCTACATCTCGAAAAGTCATGATAAACCTGAGGGTTTCGAGTAAGCTTATATTTTTTGAATAATTTATGTTTAATTTTAAGATTTTTAATGATATCATAGTTGTACCAATGCGGATATTGTTTTTTAGTAAACCTCTTTTTGGGAACATATAGTTCAAAAGAATTATTAAGTTTTGCGTAAAGGAGATTTACGCTGTCTTCAACATTAGCGCAGGAGTTTAAGATAGTCCAATCAATATCTAGTATAGATTGGTACAAAGCTGGAAGATCGGCCTTTTTGAAATTATAACCTGTGCCTGATTGAGGGGGTAGGAAGTTTTTACATTTAATAGGGAAATCAATTGTCAGAGAAGGATGGTGAATATTTTCTGGAAGTAGTATGTCTGGTGCTCTCTCCACTTTACATTCTTCAACATTACATAGAACTAAGTCGAGAAGACGATTGTTGCCGTTTAACACTTCATTAAATTGGGAAAGGTTGTAAAAATTTTGAAAGTTGATTAGAGACTGTACTCTCCTAGAAGCATTTAGAAATTGAGAGGATTTAGATACTGCATATTCAGCTATATTGAAGTCACCAACAACTAATAATTTATTATCATATAAGGTGTGCAAGGAGGAGATTCTGTCGAAGAGTATGTCTAAATCACTGGGAGGGACTTGAGGAGGAATGTACAAATTCACAATCATTAAGAATTCATTATTGTATTTTAACGTTACTGAGATCATATCTATGGTAGGCAAGTCAGGAAGTAGATCACGTGTATTTATCTCATTAGCAGATACTGAAAATTCTTTTCGCACCGCTAGCATACAACCCCCGCCCCTAGCATTATTAGTTAGGTGGTATTGTCTGTCAGAACGAAAAACATTGAATTCTTGTATATTGATAAATTCAGAGTCGGTTATTGAGTCTACCAACCATGTTTCAGTAAGAGCCAATACATCGTATTGCACAGCACCAGCTGAGCTCATATAAAGATCTTGGGTCTTCGTCCTTATACCCTGCACATTTTGATCATAAATAGTTATTAAATTAGAGTGTGAATTTTTAGAAGTATTCTTCAATAATGATTGCTATTTAGTCGAGAGGATATTGTTTTTAAATTTAGTGAGGGTTTCTCTATATACATAGCAGTTATTATTATCGATAGCTGTATGATTTGCGGGAACTGGAGCATTTGTAGTTTTATTGTAATTATGGCAATTTATGCAATATTGGTTTGTTTTTGGACAGTCTTTGAGTTGATGATTCTGTGCACACAGAGGGCATAAGAAAATAGATGAATTACAATTTTTTGAAGTATGATGGTATCCGGAACATTTGAAGCAACGTCTTAAATCTATAGCGTCATATATATTACAATAGTCATAACCTACGAACAGTTTCCCCAGAGCTAAAATATGTTTATAGGGGAAAGGGGTCGAATATCGATCAGCGGCTAATATCGATCATTTTAGTTTTAACAAACCTATATGAGTTATGAAGCGATGCAATATGTGCTGCCATCTCTTAAGATACATGCAAATTACCAATACCAACATCGGCCAGTTTCAATGTAATGTCGAAATTATACCGACCGAAATATTTTTTGTGCAGTTTTTTAGTTATTTTTTTGGTTCATTTGATAAGGTATGTACTTGACAAGGTTAAAATTTCTTAAGTTTCTTCACTGCTAATAATTGCATGATACCTAAAGATATATTTCATGCCTGTTTACGATACTTTATTTTTTGAGGTTGGGTGTGGGTGTGTTCAAAACAATGGCGTTGTTGTGTCGGGCAATATCGGCCAACATGATCGATATTACCCGCCAATGATCGATATTATCCTCATGCATGTCTCAGTGTGTTTTCTCTTTACAGATGCCTCGCAAAAAATATACTCGTAAGACAACTCGCTCTGCATGGTCAGAGGAAGACATGAAGCGAGCTGTGAAGGCGGTTGACCAGAAGACACATTCCATAAGAAAGGCAGCTGAATTGAATCAAATACCTTACGCGACCTTGTGCGATAGACTGAAAAATAGATATCTCAGTAAAAAATTAAAGTTAGGAAGAAAACCTGTGTTAAATGAAGACCAAGAGAAAGAACTGGCCAATCACATTTTAAAACTGAGCAACATGTTCTATGGATTGGCGCCTAGTAAAATTAAGCAACTTGCTTTCGAGTATGCTGTTACAAATCACTTACCTCATACTTTTAATACCGAAAACAAATCCTGTGGTAAGGATTGGCTGCGTGGGTTTTTAACCCGGAATCCACGGATTTCTCTAAGGCGTCCTGAAGCTACGAGTCTTAACAGGGTAGTCGCATTTAACCGAAATGATGTAAACTAAGCTAGTCCAAGTAGTGCCCTATCTAGCCAAATATATATCAAGTATACATCATGTCAAAAGTAACTTCTGTCATTCTGACGATGATATTTATATCGAAACAATTGTCAATAATTCACTTGCAATTTACACATTTTTACAAATATATTGTGGAGTCATTTAGAAACAGTTAGTTTCATTTGAAACCATATGATGAGTAGATTCCACGAAGTGAGGGTTTATACAGTTAACTCGATGTAAACCTATTTTACGACAACTTAGAACTGGTCTTTGAAAAACATAAATTTCCTGCAAGACGCATTTATAACGTAGATGAAACAGGAATTAGTGGAGTCCATAAACCTCCTCGAATATTGGCAGAAAAGGGCAGAAAGCAGGTGGGTGCTATTACGAGTGGCGAAAGGGGTCAGACAACCACCGTAGTATGCTGCATGAGTGCTACAGGAGACTTTGTGCCTCCTATATTTATTTTCAAACGAGAACGTATGAATACCGGATTGGGAAAAAATAGACCCATAGATGCGATTTACCGTTGCTCAAAGTCAGGATGGATCACTGAAGAGCTATTCTTCGAATGGTTAAAGCATTTCGCTCAATATGTTAAAGTCTCTACGGAAGATCCTGTGTTGATTGTTTTAGATAACCATAGTACTCATTCATCTTTGAAATCCTATAAATTTTGTCGTGAAAATGGGATTATTCTTGTTTCGCTACCCCCACACACCTCTCACCGACTGCAGCCCCTCGATGTCACCTTTTTTAGTTCGCTTAAGTCAGCATACAGCAAAGAATGTGACCTTCATATGAAGTCCCATCATTACAACAAAATCGAAGTGACCGATATTGCAGAGCTCTTTGCTAAAGCGTACAATCGCATTACTTGTAAGGAAAAAGGTGTGAATGGATTCAAAAATACGGGTATCTTTCCATTAAACAGATACGTATTTGGGGAGGATGAGTTTATTGAAGTAACAGCGGAGGCAGCAGGTGCAGTAGAAGCAGTAGGTGCAGTAGAAGCAGCAAGTGCAGTAGAAGCAGCAGAAACAAGTTACGTTGATCAGGCAAAAGCCAACCAATTGAACGAACCTCCTACACAAAATATTTATTTAGACCCGAAGCCCGGTACTAGTAAAGATCCAGACAGTCCCGACATGCGTCAAGTTACACCGCCAATAGAAGTCAGTCACCAAAAGTCACATGCGGCGCAGAGAAAACGGCACCAACGAAGGACATCTTCGTCATCCAGTGATAATTCAAACATAACAGAGGTCTTTGACGATAATGCGACTGATGATGAAGATAAGACCGTTCAATTAAAAAACTCTTCCTTTGAAAGCATTCATCCAATACCCAGATTAACAGAAAATCCACGAGCTAAGAGAAGAAAACAATCATCTGCAATCCTAACATCCACTCCGCTGCTGGCATCTTTGGAAGTGAAGGAGGCAAAAAGGGAAAAGAAAAAAGTCGACGAAGCCGCAAAAAATTTATTCCAAAAAAGAAAATTGGTGAGATCTGAAACAAAGGCAGTTAAAAAAAATGATTCCAAAATACATCAACATAAAGAGGGTACCAAAGAGAACGACGTATGTCCAATATGCGTGGAAACTGGGAAAACCAATGAACTTTGGTGGCGATGTAGATCGTGTGGAACTTGGATTCATGCTGCTTGTACGAAGGAGTCTCGGCCAGAATATCTAAATTCGTGTGTGGCATGTGAATAGGCATTGATTGATATTACCCGCCTATGATCGACATTACCCTCCGTAGTGATCTATATTAGCCTGCCCTAGGTGGATAAAATCGATCATGTTAAAGTTTTTGTTAGAAGGTTTTTTTCATTTTTTTTATCGAAACAAAAATTATTTGTTTATGTTTTTATGTTGCATAATGAATAAAGTTTACGTTCCATACCTGTAATAGGACTATTATTTAGAAGTTAAGCTTTTATTTCACCCTATATGTTAAGTGATCGATATTCGACCCCTTTCCCCTAATTGCGTTTACCTATACACATCCGGTTAAAATACCATTGAAATTGGGAGTATACAAATTATTTCAAAACTTCATTCTATTCTACACTTTTTTATAGGGTCGTTATACAGTTTTACTAATTTTGCTATTTCAGAATATTTGTAATTTTTATATACTTATTTTTCAGTTTATTAGAAAACGAATTCCAATATTCAGACAGAAAAGTCTCTCATGAAATGGAAAAGCAGAAAAAGTGCAGCAGCTAATTCCTACAGTGACAGTTGCCTATTTCTAATATGGCGTCGTTCATGTCAATTGTTATGTTTGTTTTGTCGTATCTTATATAACATTAAGTTCCTTTCGTGATGAGTGATTAAAACAAGAAGTGTGTTTTTTTGAACAGACAATGTAATTCATGTATAAGAAATCCCATAAGCCGCGTGATTTTGTCATTATGACAGCGAAAAAAGTTTGCCCCTACTTTTCCTGCGACAAAAATGGAACCTAACTTTTTAAAGCATGACAACCAGCATTGTAAACAAATTCTTGATGACGTTTTGTCAATTTTTTTCAAACTAATTTACATTTCATTTTTTAATTTATTGATCTACATATTCATTAAATTGTCTTACCGAATTACACTTTAGCTTTTTTTGAGTCGAAGTAAACTTGACATTTATAATTCGAGTTTTGCTGCCATTAGGTATTTCAACTCCAAAAACTGCCAGAAAAAGTTACTCGTCCTCGTAATTTTTTCAGAGGCAGTTTTTTCGTTAAATTGCCAGGCACCAAAATTCTTATTGATACATGTCAAGTGGAAAAAAGAAAAAAGCTCTCGTGTAATAATTATAAGTGAGGAAAGTGGTGAAATTATAATATTTAATGAAAACAAATTGAAGAAAAATCTATGAAAATAATATATTCAATACCAAAAACATAAATATTCTGGATAAAAATAGAAATGTATCTGTTAGATAAATATACCTTCATTGGATTCATTTGAATTCATGTGTTTCATCAGTAGTAATAACCCTAGAGTCTTGATAATACCGAGATAATTTTGCCATAGAGAATGATGAGAGCGTGTTGCTTGATAATAGCCCAAGGCCGCAGGCCGAGGGCATTATCTTTGAGCAACACGCTTGATTAGGTTAGGTTGAAGCATTCTCTATGACAAAATTTTGAGTATTTATCAAGACCCGAGGAGTAGGTATTCGATAAGGTAATTTTTTAATTTGTAGATATCAAAAAATTGATGGTCAATCTGACGTTTAATAATTTTAAAGCTTCAGTTGTGAAAAGGACAATTGGTAAATTAATTGAATCGTTAGATGCAATTCCAAATCTTCGCGAGATTTTTAATCCAGTTGTCAGTTTGACGTTCAATTAATATTTTAACAAAAAATACTCACCAAACTGAAAACACCACATGTAGGGTATTATCGCTGTAATCCTGAGGTGATTGGATAAAATTTTACACATGACTTAAAATTTAGTAATTTGATTGGTTACTATATTAAGTAAAACATTATCAAAGGTAATAGCACGAGTGCTTCAAATTTTATCGATAATTTTTTCTTTTCCACGAAAACTTGTTTATTTGGCAAAAATATGGAAACAAAGCGATTGATAAAATCACGAGACCGTTAGGATGAGGGATTTTATCTAAATTCGGTTTGTTTGAATGTTTTTGCCTCAAATAAACAAGTTTGAGTGATGAAAATAAAAAATAATGTGATAAAATTTGAAGAGCGAGTTGTATTTGGGAAAATTTTTTTTTTTTAATAATTTAAAATTTTGTATTACCTGAATGATCAATATTATCTTGGGTGATGGCACTGAATCGGTTTGTGTTCATTTTCCAATAAACTTCGGAGCACTTTTAGTTGTCGATAATGACAAATTCAAAGTAAAATTTTGACGTTTCAATGTAAACAAGGTGTTATCGATGAGGAAGCAGAATTATCAATATAATACCGAATGATTGCCTAGAATAATGTATTGCTATTGATTAAAACCACCAAAATGTCAGATTTTGGCAAGGGAAAATAATAATCAGAAAAATATCGCGAAATGGCGAGTACACCCGAATCAAATTATCGGGTGCCCATTTACTGCTTTTTTCGTTTGGCTTGGGGGTTACTTAGTGACGTAGCACCCCACGCCGCGGGGTCTGCGGAGGAAATTGAAGGATACAACAGAAAATGTTATAGCACTTATTAATGTCTTTAAATCTTCATTTCTGTGAATCTAACCCTTTCATTACTGACGCTCTTAGCACTTTTAATACATCACTTTTTCCACTTACTTTTCCTCCTTTTTCTATCTTTCTCTCGCCTTCTTTTGCAGTTATCTCTCTTACACATTAGAATTACATGTCGGACTCTTTCCACTTTCATATTCTCTGAAAGTGTTTGATTCCTTTTGAATACTAGTTCAACAGTGGAATTTTTTTCAGCAAATTGAATTTCGTTTTTGAATGTACCAAAGGAAAATTATATTAC
>CAJUYI010007405.1:0-12189 GCA_910591695.1 Galerucella pusilla
GTGCTGAGCAAGTGCATACTTGGAATGATAATAATAATAATAATAAGGTCTACACAAAAATACATACATCGATCTGCAGAAGGCTGCCATTCTAAATACCTGTCACACTGTCCGTAAATTTCTAAATATGTGATTCCCGAGCCTTATCTCATTTGCGTTCACACACGCTCGGGATAGGTGAACATTACCAGCAAGTGCTGAGCAAGTGCATACTTGGAATGATAATAATAATAATAATAAATGATTTTATTGGTAATCTACTATACAAAATTAATATTGTGTAACATTATTTTAACTAATATCTATATACCATAGCAGTTACAAAAAGGCAGAGTTCAAGCTGTTGGTCTTTAGAAGACTCAGCTTGCTCTTCCACTCAACCAGATATTATTGTACTCTATTTCCACATTTATTCCAACCGTTTAGCCATTCGCGTACCTTCGAATACACGATATAGGACATCTGGATTCATGCCATATGCTTCAGGCGGCCTATTGGCCTCTCCGAAGATTGTCTGTCTCCTAGAGTCCAATGCATCACAGTCAGACAAGAAATATTATGGGTTACGGTCTCGGTCTCCATACCACAAAATCTGCAGCTGAGATCCCCGTTATACAGCCCCGAATTGTTACTTATACATTCAGGGCCGGTTTTACAATAGAGATTTATACTAGGTATAGTTATTCTGGGTATAAAGTTATATCAGAATTTATACCTAGAATATAACTAGTTGGTTTTACGATGCTTTTTTACACCGTTATAGCAATTATTGGAGTAGGAATTGCTATACCGATGTAAAAAAGCATCGTAAAACCAACTAGTTTTATTCTAGGTATAAATTTTGGTATAACTTTATACCCAGTATAACTATACCTAGTATAAATCTCTCTTGTGAAACCGGCCCTAAGTTGCATTAAAGCTTTAAATTATGTTCGCTGAATCTCATTAAATACGTTGCCTCTTTTCCCAAGCATGTTTGCAAATATTGAAAATACCATAAGGAACATACAGAAGATTATTATTATCCTGTCAAAAACACACGCATTAGACATCAGCAGATTTGATTCAATATTAATATTTTGGCTAGACTAAATAGTGACATATCTTGTGATCGAATTAATATAGTATATTAATTCAATAATTTTCAATAATATTATATGAATAAAACAAGGAGATGATATGATATTTAAAATATTAAAGGTTATGTATTATTAGCACAATGGGAACATCCTGGATATCTTTTCTCACATTTAAGATCAGTATAACTATGTGCAATGCTATAGAAAACTAGAAAAACTCTTCCCAAGCATGTTTATACAAATACCTGACTTAAATTGTAAGGATCAACAGATATATTATAAAATATATTATATAGCTGAAAAGTAAATAAATTGGTATAGTCTACCTATTGTTAATGTGATGACCCATATTTTAAATCCCTTTGAAGGAAAAAGCCGTGCGTAAAATTGTTTTATAAATTCGAATATTGTGAAATAATGCCTTTCAAATGTAATCCAAATGAATATAGTGGATTAAAATTAACCTGCATAAAATTTGTAATACAATTCAAGGTCATCACATTAACATTAGTTACACTATATGCATACTTACTTGATGAGATTTTTATCAATTGAAACTACAAAAAAGTATGCGAAACAAAAAAACTGTACACGTATGAAAAACAGAAGACTGAAAATATAAAGTAAGATAGTAATGAAGATGGGAATACTAAAAGCATGGGCGAATGAAAATACATACACATATCCAACGCCTTACATGAAATATCTATATAGTAAACCAAATATTCATCCACGGATCGTATTAACCATAATCAGATTAATATGAAGCACGAGAAAATAAAAGTATAAAACTTTCCAGCTCACTAAATTATTTGCACCAGTGTATATACGAAGTTAGACGGTGTATTAGGGATTGCGGCGCGGTAAAGGACAACGGTTCCAAATGTTTGCGGAATAGGAATTGGAATGACTCATTGTCCTGCTAATCCTATAGATAACCAACAAATTAAACCTTAAATTAACTTATACAGTTGATATTTATAAATCATGTTTCAACCAAGAAAACAAGTTTTACAAAACAAACAATATTATTAATGAACATTACAGAAAAATGGTTTTTACGTTAATACTACCCAGGTATTAAATTCATTGATTGAATTCCGAATTATTCAACAAATGTGCTTCCATTTTTATAATAATAGCACAATTTTTGTTTTAAAAAGCTAATTCTTTAACTTGAGCTTGAGCTTGAGCTTGAGCTTGAGCTTGAGCTACCGATTATATTAATGGTCATTTAACCAACAAGTGTATACAATCTAGATTGTTGATGACCCTTTTAATACAAGTGTTAGTTATGAATCTTTTCCGTCGACTTTCACAGCGTATCATTTTTTTCATAAACTAACTAAAAATTTTAATCTCATTTTGGATGTTTCAACACTAATGAAGAATTGTAGAATAATATACAGTGTGGAAACCACTTAATTATGGAATAAAATTCTTTATGTCATTATTTTAAAAAATTATAAAAAATGCCGAGACACGTCAACTTTTGAATTGAGTTGTGCGTTATGTGAACATAAATTTAAATGTACAGTGGGACTCACGCATGTATGCCATAGTCGGTATTGCTTTTTTTAATGAAACACCCTGTATATTTGCATATTTTTGAAATCCTCTTAATGAACCGATTCCAACAAACTACATAATGTATGGTCAATTATGAATTATACATGGTGAAATTTTAAAATTAATAATTTATTACACTTGAAATATTGGTACTTTTTTAAATTAGCTATATGGATTTATCAAAAATCTAAACTAACTAATTATAAGACGTATTTGTATATTAAACAAAACCTGCTACGCCCATGAATTTTATTATAAATACCTAAAAATTTCCTATAAACACCAATAATTAGACAAAATCAGTGAATAATGTGGATTGTTTTAAATCGGTAAATAATGTGGATTGTTTTCTATTCTGTCAGTTGTTGATGTGTTGACAGTTTCTACTGAAAAAGTAAAATCTTTCCTTGTCGACATAACAATGAAATATTTAACTGAGTCTCACCGAATTGAGATTTTAATGATGATTGGGTACGGGGATAACTGCAGAAGTCAAGTTGAAGTGGCAAACTTATTTAATCACAGGTATCCCGAATTTCCTAATATTTCAGAAAGTACTGTTCATTCAATTCAGAGAACTTGGACATGTCAAACCATTGAAAAGAAAACCACACTTCGTTGAAGATTATGTGAAAGTGGATATTTTGTTAAGTGTCGAAGAGAATCCAACTTCAAGTACATGTCAAATTGCTCGTGAAAATAATGTTAGTCATACAACTGTTCTAAGATGTCTTCATAAAGAAAAACTTCATCCCTACAAATTAACTTTTGTGCAGGAGTTAACAGAAGACGATCCAGATCGTAGAATGGATTTCTGCGAAAGATTGATGAATAAGCTGAACAGAAATGAGATAGCTCTCGGTACCATTCTTTTTTCTGACGAATCAACATTCACATTGAATGGAGAGGTAAACCGACCGAACTGTAGATATTGGTCAGCGGAGAATCCTAATTGGATGCGTGAGACACATACTCAGTACCCTGGGCCGGTATTATAGGCAACCATATTATTGGTCCTATATTTATAGATGGAAATTTGACAGCTGAAAAATATTTAAATATGCTTAGAAATGAAGTTATTCCTGTGTTGGCAAACTTATATCCCAACGCAATAGATCCTAGCTTACCGAATGAAAATGTTTGGTTCCAGCAAGATGGGGCAACACACCATTATGCTTTAATGGTAAGAACTTATTTAGATCAAAGCTTCCCCAATAAATGGATTGGACGAAGAGGTACTATTGAGTGGCCAGCTAGATCTCCAGACCTTACGCCGTTATATTTTTTTCTGTGGGGTTATCTCAAGAACAAAGTATATGCAACACAACCAACTAGCATTGTAGACCTCAAAGACAGGATAACTACAGAAATACGGAATATTTCACCTCAAACTTTAAACAAAGTTAAGAAGAAGTTCTATAGGAGACTGTGCTATTGCCAACAACTAGGTGGAGAACATTTTGAGCATTTATTTTAATGTATTAAATTAAAATACAACAGGTATTTTATGTACACTCCGAAAAAGGATTGTTTGGTTGAAGTAAACGTATTTGTTTGAAAATTATTTGTTTAGAATTAACAATTTGTAATAAATGCAAAAGAATTGAGTGTTCAATTAAAAAATTCAAATTGTTTGAATTGAAATTATAAATTGTTTGCAATTACTATTTGGATAACTTTCTTCCAAATATTGCAATTATTTAACTTAAAGAATATTCATTTGCGCTGAAAACGGTTGGTTTGAATAATTGAACAATTACATTGATTTAATAAAAATTTTATAATAATAACAAATGTTGTTTAACTCAAAGCAATAGGTGTTGAATGAAGAAATTTGAACTGTTTAAATATAGATTATGAATTGTTTGAAATCAAAGTTCACATTTATTTGTTTCAAATATGGCAATTATCAAATATGAAGGAAATATTTGTTGGAAATATATAAATTTGTTTAAATCGAAATATAAAATTCTAATAGATAATGAATCATTGCTTTGAAAGAATAAATGCCATAATGTTATTCTAAAGGAACTACTAGTTTCTGAGACTCTCCTCAGAAACTGAGTAGAAGTAAGGGGGCACAATAGACCTTTTAGGTCTCAGTGAATGTCACCCCAAAAATCACACATACACATACATACATATTCTACATTGTTGCATATAATTGGTTCAAAGAATATATTTCTTTGAAAATAAAAAACATTTTTAAATTCTTTGTTTTAAAGAAATTAAACACCCAATCACGAGCATTGAAACGTGAAAACCTCACCCCTCTCGTTTCGTCATAGTAGTAGTTGGACTGCAGATTAAGTAAGTAGGTACTCGGCCCTTGTCTCTGTACTCGGTGTGTTTATATCGTGGACCGTAGGTATTGTATGCATACGATCAGAGACAAAACCCGTTAAAAGTTCAATTTATTTATATTATGGTGTTTTGTATGCATATAACGGTTATATTTTAAAATTGAACATTTACTGCCAAGTCACAGATTAAAAAAGATCTCATCATTAACCTGTGGCCAAGTTATGGATTTACTGGAGGTGTGTGAATTGTCCCACCTAAGGGAGTGTTTTGCTGCTATGTATATATTTGTGTTTTGAGTGGCAATAATAGTATCCCAGTACAAAACTAACCGGGTTAGTTGTCTACATAGATTAATCCTTGAATTCGTCTCTATGTATGTAGGTACTTTTTAAGTTTTGTATATTTCGACACGTGTTCACAAGTAGTAGTAGTAGTACTCAAAATCAATGATTCCATGTTTGTGTTATATAATTCTTCAATAAATATATGTTTGGACAGATAGCAAGACTTTTCACTTAAATTACCTTTTCAGTAATCTAGACTTTTCGAATTTGGTTTTGGTTTTGTAGAACTTTGTCAAAGCTGCACAAACACTCTTTAATATGACTCATTATAAAAATACATAATAAAAGGATTATTTGATTTACATCAATTAAACTAAACAATTCAAGTTTGCACAAAAGAAATTATTTTGAAGTTTTAAAAAATGTATTGTTCCATTTAAACTTGTAGTTGTTTAAAATAAACAACTCAAGTTTCAAAACGAGAGATGGTGATAACGTTTTAAAGAAATTAATTGTTTATATTAAAATATTAATTGTTTGAAGTAAACAGCTTGGAGTTTGGATGGAAGATATAATTTCCTTAAATCTAATCACCTGAATGTTTATATAACACTACAATTAGTTTGAATGATACCAAACTCTTTGTTTGAAATTTTAAACAAACCGAAATTTTAACTTAACACCTGTTTGGTTGACTCTATTCAAACTTCAGATTTGTTTATCCTAAAAAAAATTTCTTTTATTCAAGAAAATCTTTTTCAGCGTGTATGTGTTTAATAACTGTAAAAATAAAAATTTCACCCTGTATAATTCATAATTGACCATACATTATTTAGTTTGTTGGAATCGGTTTATTAAGAGAATTTCAAAAATATGCAAATATACACGGTGTTTTATTAAAAAAAAACTCCAACTATGGTATACTTGCGTGAATCACCCTGTACATTTACATTTATGTTCACATAACGCACAACTCAATTCAAAAGTTGATGTGTCTCGGCATTTTTTATAATTTTCTAAAATAATGACATAAAGAATTTCATTCCATAAGTGGTTTCCACACTGTATAACAAAAACTATGTGTCAGTCAAAAACTAGAAATATTCTGTTGGCATTTCCAGAAAAGCAATACGCACTCTGGCGGCACTAATGTACACTAGTTTCTGCCACATTGTTTTCTAGCCATTGATTTTTATTCATTTAATGCCTTTTTTAAATCGTTCTTATTTGGTCTTATTTTATCATTTGTCATTGTTATATTTTACCTGTTAGTTATAATTTAGTGTTAAGAAGCTGCCCTTTTAAATGCAAAGCTGCGCTTATAATGGCATCTAATAATGATAACAGTTCTGTGTTAAAGTGCAATTCCTTGGCCAAAAGAGACACTAAAAAGAAATTAACTTTTCATAGATTTCCCGAGAAAAAAGAAAATTGTATAAAGTTAATTAGTAAATCCATAATAACCTACCTGGTGAAGAAAATTAGAAAAGCTGAATCTGTTCACATCGGCCACCAGCTCATGCTCTGCAAGAACATAATATTTGCATAATTTCAATGCGTGTAATTTTGAGTTCTCCACTCACTGGATGTAGCTCGGATTGCAGAGTGCTTGTGTGGAGACAGAGAGCACAAAAGTTTCATTCAGTTTTTCCATATAATATTATTTGGTGTGCATTGAGGACCTCTTCACCATATGAAGTTTGCCTACTGTCTTGCCCAGGAGCCAAAATCGGTCTTGTTTATCTATGTCGCCTCGTGACGAACATTTCATGCCATTGGCATTACAAACGATGTTTCATGCCGACTGCCATCTCATTATTGATATTTGAGATTGTGTTTGAACTAATTATTCACTTTTTTAAGACGCTTAGCTAGTTTATATGTGAGTTTTATTTGATCTAACCATGCATCATGAAAAACTTGTTGGTGTTAAAGAAGGCTGACAGATTCTAATTATGTATCAACCTACAAAATGTGGAAACGTTACGCTACTGACTAGAACTCGAATGTCAATTTTACAATATGTTGCTGGTTTTGACAACAAGTTCGCACATACTACTGCAACTTCACGTGGGTTTTTCTTACGTGAAATGGAGTCTACACACCGAGAACTTTCGATTTCTCCAACGTACTTTACAAATTCCAATTAACTTAATTTTAATTGGGCCATTTGTCATTGTTTATAAGAAGTCGATTAAAATATTTTATCACTTGCTTTGTTTCAACACCTCAACACTAATCCTTACACCAATAATCATTATTATATCTAAATGAACATTAATGAAAGGTAAAAGTCATGCGAATCACAGTTTTAATAACGTTTAAAGGGCCTAAACCACGCTTCAAATACTCTGAATCCAAATAAACAAAGTAAACAATGGAATCGATCTGAAAGAAAAAGTAAGGTGGTAGAAAGTACTTCATATGTCCTCCGCCGATAGCGTTACAATCCTAATTTGAAATCCCAATTAGAGAAATCAGAAGGATTATTAATCAAAAATCTTCCACTAATACGGGTCATTAATTGATGATTTGATTTTGGTGTACATTAATATAGCTCGCAAACGCTCGGTGGACGGGAAAATGTTTTTATCGACCAGTTTTCAAGTCAATTCTAGAAAAATTTCATTAACTGCTTGCATGTAGTTGGAAAACGTATGAGCTCCTTAACCTCAAATTCTCTAAACCGAAGAAATTATACGGTATTTTTCTAAATCGAACTGCATTTTTTAATTTAAAATTGTCCTTGTCCCAAGATATGCGACTTATTCTATAGTGGCCTTCGGAATAGCTTGAAATTAAATGTGGAGAAATTGGTATGCAGATTGGCATCTTCCGAAACGTGCGGTAAAATTTATTTCTTTAGATAATAAGAAGGAAGAATTGCACGAAGAAGATAATGAAAGGGTGTTTCGAGCAGGTCTCTGTTATTCCAATGCATCAACTTTTTTCTTTTTCCCTGCTCTCTGCCGTTTCAATTTATTTCTAAAACATTTAGCGCGAGAAATCAATTGGAAATTTTTTGGATTAGAGGTTCTCGCAAATAAATACGCAAAAACACAAAGAACATGAATACTACAAACAATTAAAATATTATTTTTAAATGATCATTTATTTCTTCGATACCTACTCAACTCAAGATGGATTTAGTACAATTGTTTTTTAAGAAACCTCATGTCCCTCTGAAACAAGTCCATGGCTTGCCGTTTTGGTATTTAATAACATCGTTTTAAAAAAAAAACATCTCTTTTTTCAAAAAATTTCATTCCCTAATTATTCTGTTGATGAATTAAAATTATGTTTTTCATAATAATAATAATACAGGAATTTCCATTACGAAAAACATAATATAAATTGCCGATTTAAAATTATGAAATACATAATAAGAATTCATGAATTAAAATTATGGAAAACATAATAGAAATTCAATTTCCATTATGTATTGAGGTTGCCTATACTAATCTAATGCAAGTACCTGAAATCGGATAGTAAATGCATTATTGCAGAATAGGCAACCCCAGTACATAATGTAAATTGAATTTCTATTATGTTTTTCATAATTTCAAATCGGTAATTTCTATTATGTTTTTCATAATGGAAATACGCGTATTTTTGTTATTAGAATCATAATTGAAATTCAAGTATTAAAATTATTGAATAAATAATTCAAAACGGATTTGTATTATGTTTCTTATCATTTTTTTTCTCTAATTTCCATTCCATTATGTTTTCAATAATTTTAATTGTTGAATTTCCATTTTGTTTTTCATAATAATAATACACGAATTTCCAGTATGAAAAACATAATAGGAATTACCGATTTAAATTTATGAAAAACATAATAGAAATTCAAGAATTAAAATTATGAAAAGCATAATACAAATTCAATTTCCATTATGTATTAAGGTTGCCTATCCTGCAGTAATGCATTTACTATCCGATTTCAGGTACTTGCATTAGAGTAGTATAGGCAACCTCAATACATAATGGAAATTGAATTTTTGATAGACATGTTAATATTCTTTCCTAGAGTATCTCGTGTTTTGAGATGAATCATCAATTTAAGCGTTTAAATTCATCTGTATTTTGTTTTAAACTATTATCAATATCCCACGTTTCAAAACCAAAATATAACAGTTTTTTGACTGTCAATAAATATATTGAAACATTTTAATTGATTAATATCCAGGAGGAGAGAAAAATTGCTAAAAAGTCAAGCGTATATCCTCCCGTTACATCTGTACAAATTGCGGAGTATTCATAAATACCGAATATGCCACAATAAATTGGCAGTCTTGTCAGTTCCGGTCCCTAGACAGTCGTGATCGTGCATCTTCAACAACTTCAACTCCCAGACGGGGGTGTTTTGACTTTAACAAAAAAAAATCACATTGTATGTACCTTACGCGTATTGATAAATTGATGGGGAATAATAAAAAAAATCAGATTTCTTGGAATTTAAACTACTTTTTATAACCACAGTATTCAAAAGACAATATATTTTGAGAGGAAAAGAACTTTATGGAATTATGTAAACTTAAATGCAATATAAAGCAATCATAAGGAAGGATTCTGAAAAATCTTATTATACCTGTAATAACATTGTGCTGCAATAGAAAACTTTTCCATACAGAAACAATTTTTTAATGATCATATATTGAAATATCAATGTTGGCGATTTTCTTGATCGTTTTGTCTAATAGTTCAAAGTTGAATATATTTTCTATACTTAAATGTAATTATAGTGTTATGCTCAAAAATTTTTAACAAAAAAAGTGACAAGTCGACTCCTTTGTTATCTGGTTAGGTACAAATGGATAAGAATCGAGTATATCATATATTTTGTTCTGGAATGTGTGTACGGAGTGGCTGAACGTGATATGTCAAATAAGTTAGCTCCATCATCCGATTCCCCATCGGCATTAACTGTTCAATTATGTCCAATTATGTCAATAGATTACATCTCCTTTGCTCCATCCGTAATCCCAAAGAAGTTGTAAAGGAGCAAAAATTCGATTTGGACATTCAGGTGAAATTCTGGGGTTATGTGGTGCAATTATGATGCTCATGTTAGTATGGACGAACAGAGACGGAGTAGCTTCTCTAGGTACAGAAAATATACTGATTTCAAGCGTATTTTTTGATTAACGAATTAAATCAATAAACGACAAATTCCACTACAGAAATATATCTTATATTACCCGACCGGTTTCACAAATTACGTTTGTCTCGTCATGATAAAATTATAGATTATTTGACAGTCAGTGATATGTGGGAGGCAGAAATAAAAAACAAGAGGTAGACTTGAAAAAACTAAGAATGAAAATAAAAATTCTAGTGGAGCAAACTATTTCAAAATGTACACCGAGAGAAGAGTTATTTATAGACAAATAAACTGATTTGTTTGACCCCTCTTTGTTTAAAACTAACATTGCTTATGTGTTATCAAGAAGCCATATGAACGTGAGAATATTGGGAAATTTTGATATAAAAAAATGATTTATTCGAGTGTAATTTCTTTCATGTAAAAAAATTTGTTCTCCTTTATGCACACCTTCATACAATTGTTCTTCGGAAACTATGAAAGTCTACGAAGCACAATATAATATTTTGTTATGATATGTAACAATGCTATTTGGGTAAAAATTGTTTTCATTACCCAGAAAAAAACCTAACATCTTCAATAATATTCCATCACTTTAAAACAACAAATTAGATATTCATGGTGAATCATTTGAAAGTTTTGACAGAAATTTACATTTCTCAAATAAGCCTATAGATTATTAGAATAAGATCTACTTTATACCGAAAAAATAATTTCAGTATTTCAGAAAAAAATAATTTCAGTATAATTGTACATATATTGTTACGAGAAAAAAAACTTTTTTGCTACAAATCACATATTTCTTCACCCGTATGAAATCACATTAGCCTACAAATTATGTGACCCTTCTCTATTATTCAGTAACGGTCACCACCTGTATACGTTTGGCGTCAGTCTGCATGTGAAATTAGATCAGTTTTTGCAATTTTACTTATTATTTTGTTCTTGTGAAGTATGTGGTTAAAGTGCTCTGGACAAAAATAAGTTTAATAATAGAATTAATGAATTGTTAAACTCATGGCGATTACAAGAATTGTGAGATATCTTTGAAGGTAAGGAAATAAATGACAATTATATTCAGATAGGTAGAAGTAACAAGCAAGCGAAATGTACCTCAAACATACACATTTCTCAATAAAACCCGTCAGATCTACTCCAAGAACTCCAGAAAACTACTATGGGGAAAGCATTAATGTACACACTTAAGGATTGACAAGGCTATCTTGTGGATACCATTGTTGGTTATGTTTTAGATCATGTAGGTATGTTTAATTTTAACAATGTATTGTTTCTATTTTATAAATGTATGGTATCTATTTTAAAAATGTATAGTTTTCTTTTTAATAGATCAAAATATTCAGCAGCAAGTTTTTTATTCCTATCCTGCTTTCCTACTAAACAGTTTTATGCATAAATAGAGACCATTAATTTTCATTAGATTTAAACATGTCATAAAAATACTAAATACCATAAGTCAATATAATGTATATGAAAATTATGGTTCGGTTATGATAAATATGTTGAATATTAGTGAAAATTGATAGTTTTCTTGAAGAAGGAACATTTGTTTCCAACCAAAAAATATAATTTGCTGGGAAGATATATCTTTTACAAATGAAAAACATATCGTTAACTCAGACAATATACCTTTTTTTGGTAAAGAAATATATTTTACCGATACAATACATTTTTTTATTGAATATTGAATAGATGAGGCTTTTACTTGATGTAGATCCATAGTAAGTTATGAAATCAAACAATTTTATTTTGTAAAATCTACATTGTAATTTAAACATAAAGTGACGCGTTTCGCTAACACAGTAGCTTTATCAAACGTTGGAGGTATAAT
>CAJUYI010007406.1:0-12188 GCA_910591695.1 Galerucella pusilla
CATTTGTGGTTCTTTTAATTGATGGGTTTTCATATGCCCATATATTTAACTATTAAGCGTAATTACCAATATTTTAATCTCATCGTAAACATCAACCCCTCGGCCGAAATTGCCCCTGTCATAAATGGTACCCCTTGATTTATGCAGGTAGGCCAAGGGATTACCTGTTAAATGATTACTATGTTCAAGTTGTCATCTATGAAATGTATGTAGAACGTCAAAATAAAACGTCATCCATCTTTTAGTTCAGTTAAAAGAACGTGTTCTTATTTTTCACCAATTTTACCCAAAAAGTTAACAGGTTATGGGCCCAGACAACGTGTAAAGTCTGCGGAATTGGGTGAAATAAGTGTAGGACAATTTTGTGTGGTAAATTGTCGAGAAAGACCGGTGAAAATAAGTAAGGTTAAGTTTCCAGAAAAATCCGGAGAAAAACGAAGAAAAATAAAAAGATGACTTCTACGGGAATACCTACTACCATTTCCACAGTTAACGAGTAGCAACTACAATAATTGGAGATTTCGTGTAGAAATGTTGCTAGAGAAAGAAGGAGTAAAAGAAGTTTTAGAAACAAGCCAGGAAGACTTTGATAACCTTGATGAGAACCATAAGGCCAAACATAATAAATTAGACACTAAAGCTAAATGCATCATAGTACAGTGCATGACGGATAAGCATCTGGAGTATATTAAGGATGCTAAAACAGCAAAAGAAATGCTTAAAAGTTTACGAAATGTTTTTGAAAGAAGGAGTACTTTTTCTAAGTTATATATAATGAAAAAGTTATTGAAACTAAAATGTACATCTGAGGAACTGCAAGAGCATTTCATGCATGTAGAAATACTGCTGAGAGAATTAGAGGGTGCCGGTGCAACTCTAGATGGAAGTGACAAAGTTTGTTATCTGCTGTTAACAATGCCTGAAAAGTATGATACCGTCATTACGGCGATAGAAACTGTTACAACAAATATCTCCTTAGAGTTTGTAAAAAGTAGACTTCTAGACGCTGAACTGAAATTTAAAGATTCTGAAAAATATGATAAACAAGAAAATCACTCCGAGGCAGCCTTTTATAATAAGAAATATACTTCAGTAAAGTGCTATGGATGTGGAGGTGACCATTTTCTGAGAGACTGCCCTAAAAATGTAAATAAAAGTGTGCCACCATCAAGAGCTCATTACAAAGGCTACTCAAGACGAGGTAGAGGACGTAATTCAAGAAATGGGCCAAGGCAAGCAAATTTTGGTAGTGCAGAGAACCGAGAGGATGTTCATGAATCTGAAATTTCATTTATATCAGAAGTTCTTAGTGTAGTGAAGAGAGAAATGAAGTTTAGTGACTCAAAAGTGGACTTTATTCTAGACAGTGGAGCAACAGATCATTTGGTGACCGAAGATATGGAAAAGTACATGACAGACATCATCACACTGGACAAAGAGATCAGAATAAGAGTAGCAAATGGAAATTCACTAGTTGTGCACAAAAGGGGTAAGCTTATTCTGGAATATTGTAATAAAAAAATTGATTTTAATGCCATGATTGTACCAAACTTAACATACAATTTGCTCAGTGTTAAGAAAATCAATGAGAAGGGAAATCAAGTAATATTTGATAAAGAAAAGGCTGTTATAAAAACAAAGAATAATGCTAATTTAGAATGTATGTCAATAGGAAACTTGTATGTAGCAACTTTTAGTTTACCCGAAGAAATGTGCAACATTGGAACTACAGGAGATATCTGGCACAAAAGATTAGGCCACTTATCTGAGGCTTACTTAAGAAAAATGCAGCTACCAGTACCAAGTACAGTATGTAGTTCATGCATGGAGGGAAAAGCTACAAGAAAACCGTTCGAGAAGCTGGAATTACCTCGATCGAAGGCAGTAGGAGAGCTGTTGTATTCAGACATTGGTGGACCAATCCGAACCCCCACTAGTTATGATGAAAAGTATTACCAAACCATTATTGATGACTACTCTCATTTTATTGTTGTTTACTTATTAAAAAGAAAGTGTGAAGCACAAAATAATCTAATGAATTTTATCAGAGAATTAAAAACAAAAGGTCACATAGTGTCAAGGATAAGAATGGACAATGGTGGTGAGTTCACAAGTTCTGAATTCAAAAATTTCTGCAAACAGAAGGGAATAAGGTGTGAATACACACTTCCATACACACCTCAGCAAAACGGTGTTAGTGAGAGAGCTAATAGAACTTTACTTGACAAAGTTAGATCAATGTTTGCTGAAACAAACTTACCAAAGCATTTGTGGGGAGAAGCCATAAGAAGTGCAGCCTATCAACTTAATAGATGTCCTACAGTTGCTCTAGATAATAAAACACCTGTCAGTGTATACTATGGAAAAACTGATTTAAGTAAACTGAAGATATTTGGTAGTAAAGCATGGGCATTGAAAATACCAAATCCAGGTGACAAGTTGGAATCTAGAGCAGCACCAGTCCGAATGGTAGGATATAGTACAAATGGATATCGACTGTGGAATCCTCAGACAAATGAAATTATTATTTCACGAGATGTTAGATTCGATGAGAATGACACAACATACTACTATGGAATAACACAAGACGGGACAGAAGAAGAACAGTACACAAATGAAGAAATTGACATTGAAAATAAAGAGAAAAAGAGTGACGATGAACAAAATACAGGCAACCAGGAACAAATTATAAATAATAAGAGAATATCTAAACCACCAGCACGATTCAATGACTATGAGTTATATTCAGCATATTGTTTTCTGTCTGAAGAGCCAACTAACTATGAGGAAGCAGTGAAAACTGGACAAGGTTGGAATGAAGCCATAAAAAAAGAGTTAGAGGCACATGAAAAATATAATACATGGGAGCCAGCAGTCCTACCAGAAAACAAACAAGCCATTGACACACGTTGGGTTTTCAAAGTAAAACAAAATGGATTGAAGAAGGCACGTCTCGTAGCTAAAGGCTACCAAGAAGAATACCATTATAATGTTTATGCACCTGTTGCTAGATACCAAACAATAAAAATGTTCATGGCATATGCTTTAAATAATAATTGGGATATTATACAACTTGATATTCCCACAGCCTTCCTGAATGGGAATTTGAATATAGACATCTACATCAAAATTCCTGAAGGTTTGACAATAGACCAGAAATTTAATGCATTGAAATTGAAGAAAGCTTTATATGGGTTACGTGAAGCACCAAGAATGTGGAATGAAAGATTTCATGAATTTGCAGAAAAACACAATTTGAAAAGATCAGGAAATGACTTTTGCCTGTATATAGGGAAAGAAGTGTGGTTATTACTTTGGGTGGATGATATCATTGTTACTGGCCCGAATCACCCAAACATCCTATCAGCTCTAGAAGTAGAGTTTAATGCTAAAAACTTGGGAAAGTTGAGCAACTTTCTTGGAATGGAGATACAAACTAATAATAATAAAATGATTATTAGCCAAACAACACTGATCTTGAAAATGCTCAATAAATTCAATTTACAAGACTGTAAGCCTGCTTTAACGCCTATGGAACCAAACTTCCAAGTGCAGAAACAAGAAATTGACAAAAATATACCTTATCGAGAATTAATTGGATCTTTACTTTATGTAGCAACCATCAGCAGACCTGATATATTATATTCTGTAGTTTATCTCAGCCGCTATCTTGATAAACCAACACAACAATTATGGATTGCTGCCAAACGGATTCTGAGATATCTGAAGCAAACTATTAACGTGACATTGATTTATGAATCTGATCTTTGTGAAGAACCAAACATTTTGGCATATACTGATGCTGACTGGGGTGGTGATCAAGTAGATCGGAAAAGTATAAGTGGATGTGCAGTGTTCTTCAATAAAAATCTTATATCATGGATATCGAAGAAGCAGAATGTTGTCGCTCAATCCAGTTTTGAATCGGAATATCTTGCTAGTGCCATAGCAGCTTCCGAACTACTTTATTTACAAGGACTTTGTGCAGATTTTGGACTTTGTGATGTACCAACAACTTTAATGATAGACAATCAAAGTGCTTTGCGGTCAATTGAAAGTTTTGAAAACAGTAAACGCTCAAAACATATAGACATTAAAGCTCATTTCATTAAAGACATTGTAGCTAAAGAACTTATTCAAATGAAATATGTTCCTACGAGTGAAAATGTATCAGACATATTTACTAAATCTCTTGTTAAAGATAAATTTGAATATTTTAGAAGTAAGCTTTGCTTAAAACATTTTTAAGTACCTTCATTGAAGTTAAAATTTTTTTTGTATGTGTTAATATCATTTGCAATTTATAATTTGAATGTTTAAATTGAGAAGGGGTGTTAAATGATTACTATGTTCAAGTTGTCATCTATGAAATGTATGTAGAACGTCAAAATAAAACGTCATCCATCTTTTAGTTCAGTTAAAAGAACGTGTTCTTATTTTTCACCAATTTTACCCAAAAAGTTAACATTACCGGCCGAAATTACGCCCGCCGGTGGTTTCCACACTGTATAAACTGTCCATCAGAA
The DNA here is from genome assembly GCA_910591695.1 of Galerucella pusilla. NCBI lineage: Eukaryota > Metazoa > Arthropoda > Insecta > Coleoptera > Chrysomelidae > Galerucella > Galerucella pusilla. Next base: position 4,527 of record CAJUYI010007406.1, read on the forward strand.
CTTAGTTTCGTTACATATTGCGAACACATGGATATGCTGTATTTTAAATATAATAAAAATTGTAATATTGAATGTGTTTGTTTTCCCTCAAAATACCTAACTGACTATAGTTATTAACGTTACAAGGCCTTTATGTAGCAAATAGCGGATCAATATACTCACAACTATTGTATTATTAGCTCAATTTTCGAGTTCCTTGAGTAACCTGTTGAGTTTCCCTTACAAGCGCTTCCGTCATTTAAAGAAATGGAGTCGTGAATTTAACATCAAGATATGTGAATTTATTGACTATAATATATTTTTATCATATTGATAGCACGATTTCAGGTAAGTAAACCATAGGCGGACTTTGACTATCAGTAGTCTCTCTTTAGAATCCTTTCCAATTCTGGGATACAGGCTTTATTTTTTTTCAAATTTGCTATTTCAATTGTATTCAGCCATAGTTTTCAATGGATTTTCTTTAGCAGTAATTCATGTTTAGATACATTTTTTTATTTGAGGTAGATTACTTTTCAAATTTTATTTTTGATAATGAAATTCTATATACTAAGATACAATAACTCTAAGTAATTCACTATTAAAATTTAATGTTTGATTATCATATTCTATTGTTTAGATTTTATTTTACTATTTAAACTTAATTTTGTGATAATTGAGCTTTACTTGTATATATTGGTGTGAACCTATTATAGCTATAATGTGGTAAATTCTTATATTATATGTTGGGTGGGGTTATAAATAATTAAAGTTCTCAAACAATACTTCACTTGACTCCAAGAATTGTTAAATTTTTTTGATAGGTATCCCAGTTTTGTTAAATTGGTAAATTTGTATATTTCATGAGAGGGGTTATCAACAATCACATTTGTCTATGTAATAAAGGTACTTAAAAACAACTAATTTGTGTTATTCTTTTTTTTCGGTCTACTCTTTCAACATTGAGTTTTTCTGATGAACAGCTGCCGTTCGTACTTTGTAGTTACTTTTTCGTCCTTAAAAACAGTGTTCAAATGCATTGTCTAAACTTCTCTCTCTTATTTTCATCTCAATATCTCCAATTCTCAATAATTCTTGAACAATTTCTCTTTGCTTTTCTTCTATTATGTTTTAAGCTATAAATTCATAACTTTTTACTAGTTCTTTTTTTGTATTTTAATGTTATGTAATTAATTCTGCTTTTTTATATATGAACCGTAAATATCAAAAATTCATGATTTTTGAGCTATATTTTTTTAACGTTGATATAGCTGAATCATATAAATACGAAAAAATCGCCATCCCGCCTATTATAGAATATTTATGTATGTAATCTTCCAGATTTAAGAGGATACAAAAATAGAAACCGATTCATAATTAAAATATCTATATCTGAATCTTGATACAGGTATCCTGCTGTTAACAGTTAATTCATTATTGGTGCTAGACGTTATTTAATTATAAATCTATATTATCAAAAATTGTAACAAACATCCTGTTAGAATCGACAAAGGTCGAAAATAATTTGACCGAACCAATTAACAATAACGTGATATAAATAATATACTATTCACTCACACCTTGTGACCTCTGGTTATTAATCATGACACGCAGTAAGCAAAATTTAAAGTCTAGACGTTGATGAGGCTAATAGTAGATCACTGAGCTTTTAATAAAAAGCATTCTTTCCAGAGCTTACTTACTAGCTAAGTGCCTACGAGACAAAAAATGGCCAGATACTTCCCCTTCTGAGTAAAAGCAAATCCTTTTGAACATGCATAGAAAAAGTCAAAATATAGAGATTTAAGAGCAGACCCACCTCGAAATCTTGTGCAGGCACCCCCACCACTTTCTCAATGGGGTGAGACGCGCTGCCTCATATTTTATTTTTTTTCTCGAAAACGATAAGACAGAAACTTCTAGTTCTCGCCATTCGAAAGGTGATTAAATTCTACATTCACCGGTTATTTTTTTATTTTTAAATAGTGCTTCATTTTTTCGTTATTCAAAAAAATGTGGTAGCAGACTGTTTTGCTAAGTAAGTTTTTCGGGTATTACTCGAAAATGGATCATAATACGAAAATTTTATAGGAATACAAAATTGAAGATCACACAATTTCCTATCAAACGGTAAATAAAAAGTTAGGATTGTTTTCTATTTATCGCATCCAGTAGCGTCCGAACGTTAGGGTTTCGGACAAATTGTAGTGCAGCGCCTTACACGTTAATTTTGTTTTTTTCAAAAACGGACATAGAAACATCTGGTTTGCGCCATTAGAAAAGTGATTAAATTTTACATTTCTCAGTCATTCTAATATTTTTTGATAATGCTTCATTTTTTCGTTATTCAGAAAAATATGGCTGCAGCATGTTTTGCTAAGTAAGTCTTTTGCCTATTACTCAAAAATGATTCATTATATGAAAATTTTATAAGAATACAAAATTGAAGATCACACAATTTCCTATCGATTGGCATATAATAAGTTATTAGGATTGTTTCTTATTTATCGCATCCGGTAGCGTTCGAACGTTAGGGTTTCGGGCCAAAATGCGGAGCAGAAAGTATCTTATTTATTTATAAAAAGAAAATATTCGACAAAAAAACTGAACTTGTCTTATAAAATATGAAATAGAACACTTTTAATAGGTATACTTTGTTGAGTTTGAAAAAAAAACTAATAATATCGGGGTCTACATCAACGTAAATAATAAAATAAAACAGTACCTAGAACTAATCATTCCAGTATTTGATATAAAAACAACAGTTTTTTTCAAAAACAAATGAGTATAATATAGAAGAATATTAACTAAAAAACATAAACATTTTTCTAATAAACAAATAAATAAATAATATGAAGTATGAACTAATTACAGCATTCCTTGCAGGTACATAGTTGTGTGCATTTTAATTTTTTAACAAAACATTTACATCTATGATTACAAATTTTGCAATAACATTTAATTAATGTTTCTGTAAGTAATTTAATAATTTCTATGGTGGTCCAAATTGGCACCCATTTATTATTTTCAAGCGACCATCCCCAATCAGATGGACATGGTAATTTTTGGAAAGTCTTTGTCAACTGTCTCTGTCAACTGATAAATACACCTTCTAATGTGCAATGAAAGGGCATTTAATGTTGGAGGTAGATTTTCAATAGATCTGTTTTTTTTTTAAATAACTTCATCCGACACAAATCAAGGCTTTCAGACTGAATGTTTGTCATAAAGAAATATGACAAACAAAGGAATGCTGTAATTAGTTCATACTTCATATTATTTATTTATTTGTTTATTAGAAAAATGTTTATGTTATTTAGTTAATATTCTTCTATATTATACTCATTTGTTTTTGAAAAAAACTGTTGTTTTTATATAAAATACTGGAATAATTAGTTCTACAGTTGTCAGAACCAAACATGAGCCCCGGAAAATATGCGAACTAAAATAAGGTCATCGCAAGCAGCCAATCAAGAGTCAATGTTAACGATTGTCCATTAGTAATTGTTAAATATAATCGAAATAATATGACCGAGTGATTTCATTAACATTCATCATTTTATTCATTCTGTATCAGTGTTGTCAATGCGAGGATGATTATCCGATTTGTAGACAATTTCACTAATTTGGATCCAATATTTTTTCGAATATTTTGTAGAATGGACATATAAAATGGCTATTGTTTTTGGGGATTTTCCATATTGACTGGGGTCGAAGACTTTATTTAGATAACTAATGTGTCCTTTTGGTAATTTTGACAAATTCTGATAATTTGAAAGTAAGTTCGGGTAATTTTCATTTTTTCATCGGCAACACTGGACTATAACCAGTTCATATTTTGTTGCTTTTCATAGAAACTTGACCCTTCTTTTTCATGACATTAATACAGTCATGTGATTTTAAAATATAGACATTTAGAGCAAACGGTAGTTTTAGTTTTGGTCCAATATAAACTTTTTTATTAATATTTAGAGTTACATTTTTAGCAAGTTTGACTTTGTTTACATATCTCTTAACAGTTGACATTTATGGTATCGATATTTGGTTATCGATTCAAAATATCGAATTTTTACTACAAAAATACAACTACAGCGACATGAACACGCCCACCAGGGCTCACGTTTGCTTCTGCCAACTGTAGGTACTGTTTTATTTTATTATTTTCGTTGTAGACCCCGATATTATTAGTTTTTTTTTCAAACTCAACAAAGTATATTAAAAGTGTTCTATTTTATATTTTATAAGACAAGTTCAGTTTTTTTGTCGAATATTTTCATCATCAAAAAATATTAGAATAACCGGGAAATGTAAAATTTAATCACTTTTCTAATGGCGCACACCAGATGTTTCTATGTCTTACCCTTTTTTTGAAAAAAACAAAAATAACGTGTAAGGCGCTGCACTACAATTTGTCCGAAACCCTAACGTTCGGACGCTACTGGATGCGATAAATAGAAAACAATCCTAACTTTTTATATACCGTTCGATAGGAAATTGTGTGATCTTCAATTTTGTATTCCTATAAAATTTTCGTATTATGGTCCATTTTCGAGTAATACCCGAAAAACTTACTTAGCAAAACAGTCTACTACCACATTTTTCTGAATAACGATAAAATGAAGCATTATTTAAAAATAGAAAAATAACCGGGAAGTGTAGAATTTAATCACCTTTCGAATGGCGAAAACTAGAAGTTTCTATGTCTTACCGTTTTCGAGAAAAGAAATAAAATAGCCGCGCGTGTCACCCCTTTGAGAAGGTGGTGGGGGTGCCTGCACAAGATTTCGAGGTGGGTCTGTTCTTAAATCTCTATATTTTGACTTTTTCTATGCATCTTCAAAAGGATTTGCTTTTACTCAGAAGGGGAAGTATCAACCGTCGTAGGCCCTTAGCTATACTTACTCTCTCTGCAGCTGCTCACATGTACATGGTAACATACATGTGAGCTTTCTCTTGGCTTGGTTAAGTAGATACGGTATTTGCAATTTTGAGAGACGTACTTTATAAGAGTTCGTTCTCCTAAGACAGGGGTTCCCAACCTTTTTTTGTCTACTGCCCACTTTAAGAATAAATTATTTTTTAACGCCCCCCTTTTTAAACATACTTAAAAACCGCTAAGTACTTATAACTGATTATTGAAACGCAACTTTATAGTATTCGGACAGAGTATCTTTTATTGAAAATAAAATAAACATAATCAATTCTTATATAAAAACTAATGTGAAGGTTGAATCTGATGCTGTTCAATAAGTTTGTTAATATCAGGTTCCAATTTACTCAAAAACAGCCGCAAGTCGCCACGTTCGGTATCACGCAAACGATTTTTCTTTTTAGTAAGCAGATTTGCCACAGCACTAAATCCACGTTCACACAAATATGACGATGGGAATGCTATCAAAAATCGTTGAATAATTGACCACAATCCAGGGTACAATTGCGGGATCGGTTTTTGTAGCCAAAATTCTTGATATCCATTTTTGAACTTGATTTTTATTTCTTCGTTTGTTGTCAATTCTATAAGTTCTTCTTCCAGCTGAGGTGACGTTGCTGTGTTGACATTTGAAAACGGATCCAACTTCCAGTCTGGTATTTCCAAGTTTAAAATGTCCTGGTATCGTTCGGTGAAGTCAATGTGGAGGTTTTCCAAATGTTGGCAGTAGGCAAACAAGTCGTCGTAACTGCAGGATACTGATAAATTCGGAAAATTGTGAAACTCACGTCTGCCCATATTCTTTTTGTGCAGAAGCAGTTTGGCTGCGAAAGCAGCAACGACATTTTTTGTTTTAATTAAATTTAGTTCATCGCCTTGCAGTTGGAGGTTCATGTCGTTGAACAATTTATACAGGTCTGTCATGTAAGCTATATCATTCTTTGATGTTATGAGCTTGTTGCGCGGTTGTATCTTTAGTTTCCAAGAACTCTATCACAGTGTCAAACAGGTTGTAAAATCGAATCAGACAATTGCCTCTTGACAGCCAACGAACTTCAGTATGAAGCAACAAACGGTTGAAATCTTCGTCATTAGTAACACAAAGCTGATGAAATAATGTATCATTCAAAGAGCTGCTACGGATTTTATTGACTGCTTTGATGACATATTGCAGTGATTGAAATAGTCGTTCACTTAAGTTTCTAGTAACCAAATGTTGTCTATAAATAACGCAATGTATAGCAAGGTCATCTGGAATTTTATTTTTTAAGTACGCTATGAAGCCTTTATGGCTGTCATAGCCGGAGCGCCATCCGTAGCAACTGATATAATATTTTTCAAAGGAATCTCTTTCTCTTCACAAAACTTTTCCAATGTATTGAATATGGTTTCGCCTTTTGTATCTGTCTCCAAATTTCTGGCAAACAATAGTTCTTCACGTATTTTCTCATCTTTAATAAACCTCACGTAAGATAGCAACAACGCTTCATTAGTTGGTAAAGTGGACTCATCGAGCTGGATTGAGAATTGACTAGTCCTCAGATGATTGCACAATGATTCTCCAATGTTTTCAGCCATTTCATCAATTCGTCTTTGCACAGAATTATTACTCAAAGGAATTTTTCGGATAATATCTGCGGCCGGTTTATGAAGCAAAGTAGTTATTACTTCCTTTATTACTGGCAAAATTAACTCTTCTTCGATGTTGTGTGGTTTGCCATTTTGAGCAATTAACAAAGAGATATTGTACGAAGCTCGAAGTCCGTCGTCATCTTGCTTAGCAGCCGCCGAAAATAGTTTTGATACACTTGGCTGAGTATTATGCTATTATGCTACATTCTTGTCTTTCTTATCTGGATGCATTTTATTCAAATGATCTTGCAGTCTTGAAGGCTTCATTGCTTCGTTCGAAAATGTTTTTAGACATAGAAGACACAAAGGCGACGACGGGTTTGTGGGATTTTCAATAAATCCGAATTTAATATATTCCGCAGAGTATTGCCGTCTCTTCTTTCTTACTTCCGACATTGTTTTTTTTTGAGAAATACGTAAGTGTTGAAATCAAGTACTGCTTACCTATTATGCGCGAAACCGCAAATGAAAATAAAATAAATTTACGTCGTTTATATAGGATTGCATAAGCAGAGCAGCACGCACCAACAGGAATAAGACAAACGTGCATAAACTCGTTCATCTCATTCGACGCCCAATCGTACTCGACAAGCAAGAACAAGAATTATAGAACCAGCCGATTGATACAGGAATGTACAAATCGGATTATTTAACAAAAACTTGTTAAAACATGATTGCCCGCGGTCTATTATATCGAACCGAGTTTGAGCTATATCGAGAGCTCAGTCGGTGTCTAAGAGTCTTCCTAGCTAGGTAGATGATGAAATTATAAATCGACCCCAAAGCCCTACACAACGTCCCCTTTTTTTTCTGGGTCTCTTACCGCCCCCCTTTAGGCCTGCAGCGTCCACAAGGGGGCGTTATCGCCCACGTTGGGAAAGACTGTCCTAAGAGCTCCTACTTCTTAAGCCCGGTTCTGACGGAGCAATTCATCAAGGCAACTTAATTGCAGCAACTTCTCGCCGCAACTCGTCTCCTATCGAAGTTGCATGAGCGTTCACATCATGTTCATACTATTGCAGCAATTTCTTAGGGAAATACTATATTGTTGCCAATATTCAAAATAGTCATAAGTTGGGTTCTTATATGGTGAATTTTTTTATTAATTTCCTCAACGGGAA
>CAJUYI010007408.1:561-12184 GCA_910591695.1 Galerucella pusilla
TTCCACACTGTATAGATATATCACCTCATACCTGAAAATTCCAATCAACATTTGTAATGTAAATTAAGTCATCCAAAAAAATCTGTTTAATTTCGTATTGTTTAAAAAGTATCACTATATTGAATGTTTAGAAACTTATTAGAATTTATGGTTGAAACAAGACTGAGCGGTAATGAAATTTCAACATCTAAAAATAGCAAAAAAAAACAACATCTTCACAAGCAAGCGGGGATTATGAGATTCAGTTTTCGCTTCCGTGGAGCATGTTCTTAGTCGCCGATTTCAAGAAGGCATTTTTATGTTTAGAACAGGCAGTAAAACTATTCTAAATATATTTATTTATATACAGTCGTTGGTAATATTATTCAGATAAATCTAGGTGTAAGTAAATAACTTAAACTGCATAACGAGTGCTACTTTTATAGAAAAGCGAAAGGCCTCTTCTGATCAACTGGTAATGTTACAGTGGCCGATTAAAATGACTGAAGGAACTCAAACTACAAAACTTTTTTGATTGACAGATAATAAATAGATAGCATATTGTGTTCCAACCTAGAAGGAAACGGGAAAAGGAAAAATTTAAAAAAAGGACTGGAGTGAAATCACAAATAATTGAACCCTTTTAAAAAATGTTTGCACGCCTATGTTGAAAAATTAGCCTCCTTCAATAATTTATGGTTCGTCCAGGATATAATTTTTTTTAGATTGTTTATGGCCACCCTTGCTTCAATTTAAACATGAACATTCTTTATCTAAACAGGGTGTTCCAAGATGTTAAATTGGAAATATTATATAATTATTATTAACATAACATAACATAACGTTTCTCGAATAAAGCCCGAACGAGAGAATTACCCTCTCTAGTCGAGAAATTCTCGTCTCTCTTGATCTCTCTAGAATGTTGCATGCTGCAAGAAGAATTGCGAACTCTAAAGGTGGATTCATGCAAGAAAAAATTAATCTTAGTTTTAATTTCTTCCTGCATGAATCCACCTTGAAGCAAAATCTGAATCAATAATTCAATATTTTTGAAGCATGTTTGACGTAAACAACAAATTAAACATCAACCAACTGTTACTTGACAACAAATAGCGACTGGCAGGGACCTGTAGTAGTATATAATATTACACACCGAGGTGGGAAGAGTTTCATTACTGTCGAGAGATTAGTTAGTTAACCGAGACGCGCAGCGTCGATCGAGGTTAGCTATTATCTCGAGAGAGGAATGAAACTTCCTACCGAGTTTTGTATACTATTTTATTTACAACCATCATCATATCCTCATCAAAATTAATACATCTTTGTTTCGTTCTGAACACACCTAATTTATTACATTTGACTACTGTCACCAATATAAATGAATGTCAGATAAAGTCTGATGGATATTAAGCTCGTGAATAATAAATTAAGAAAAATGTCATCCGATGAAGAATTTTATTGATGGATTGTATCTCTCCAGAAATAGGTATTATAATATTTATCAATGTGTTATATTTTAATTATAAAAAATATTCATCTAAAATAGATAATATTAGGTAACGATCACATTATTTTAGAGGGCGGGGGTGAGGGCGGAGGGCCAGGGCGGGAAGTAAAGGTGTGTAACATGACACTTTCCAACCTTCAATAATGTTAGTAATGATAGCATTACATATATGGTTGTCAATAAAAGGTTTTACCGTCAATTTTCTGGCCTTGGCTGACAGAACTTTATTTTCTGGGGGCAAAATAGTCTAGGAAGTGTGTAAGTATGAACTTTTGCCTATTTTGGGAATAACATTTTTTGCAGAAAATGTTAGCTGTAGAGAATCAATAATTTCACTCTCATTTCTAGTATTTGTATTCTATATGGTGTTAGGAAAAGGTAAATTACGATTTTGCTTATTTCAAATGAAAATAAGCATAAATTTAACAATATTTAAGCAAACCATAAAATAATATTATTGCGAATGTTGGCCTCTTTTAAAATATGATACTGAAATCCTTTAAATATAGCACTATGCAAAGAAACAAGAAACGATAATCTAAAATGAATTGTACCGTCTGCATTGGATGGAAATAATTGAACGTGAAATATACAAAGCGTCAGCAGAATTTGAATAAATTTCAATTTTGTTGCAATCTCTTATTCAGTAGAAATATACAGTTTTATTTTGAGTTAGTCTTGAGTAATAGTTATTTACGTAATTAGTGGGATATGGACATTATTAACGCACGCATGTGAAGTTTGCACGACGAGGCCCTAATGTGTAATCACGTGTTATCACATTAGTGCGTTAATAATTCCTATCACACGTGTTACGTACAAAATTTTGTCTACAACTGTTTATTAGTGTTATTAACGTTACCTATATTATTAAATTAAAAAAAAATTCAATCCAACGTATTTTTAATAATATTGACTGCAAACATAGGGTACTGTGTATCATAGTTTGTGACCATAGCAACAAAGACAAACAAGACTGTGGAAATAAAATAAATTAGTTATGTCATCAAATTTTCAAAGTTGAATGAACAAAAATCTATAAAAATGAGCTCAAGCGAAGAAAATCTCCTTTCGAGAATTGAAAATGCAGCTTCCAGTGTTATTTTGAATATTTAATTCTGGTATTAATTTGTTTCTAGATTCTTATTATCGCACTAGTGCGTTAATGTATTCAAAAACGCTCTAGTGCGGTAATGTACGTCATTATGACACTGAAAATAGTGTCAAATCGTACCCGTTACATGACAGCTGTAGATAAATAAATTTAAAAACAGTTTTAGGCATCAGTCTTTTTTTCCTTCAGATTCTTGACCTCTCGACCTCATTTTTGTTTTTGCATTTTATTTTAAAGTAAATCATGTTTTCAGCAGTTTTGATTTTTCTATAAGAATGTTTCTGTGACGAGAATGACATTTGTGTTGAAAAACAAAAAAAAGATATCTCAAAGTGGGTTTACATTATAAGATTCTCCTCAGTATTTACTTAAGATTTGCCTTATTAAAAATCTTAGCGTCATTGTGTTTGTTTTTATATATTATGATATTTCTTGAGAGAGATAAGCAAGATTTACCAAAATTCTTTTCCGAACAAAAAAGTATATGCCGAAGTATATAAAAATATCATCAATGCACTAATTTGACCCACGTTCGTTCGTGGCCCAATTTGACATTATTTATGGCATATCGTGAAATCGCCAACTTTTCAGACAGATCAAAGAAGTTTCGTTATTGTTTGAAGATCTTTATTCTGTAGTTACGTATTTCACGCGGTATTATAAATTTATGACAAAAACACTCCGAAATATGTTCTTATAAAAAAATAATTCACCGTTAAATTTAACAGTTTGTGTTAGTTTCCAAAGAAACAGAGTTTAATGAACATTTTTAAGATACCCCTTAACTACTTAAAGCATATTTTGCAACTCAAATCCAAATTTATGATTCTAAAGAAAAAACTCACATTTACGTGGCATGAATTACCCTGTACGCATACTTAACTACACCATAGGCTCATTAAATCTTATAGCTTCTTAAAATGTAACATAACCTAACAATAGAACACTCAAATATTTATAAACGAATACCGCTCATGATTTTCTTGGAATTGCGTTATTTCCGTAGCTCTAAGAAAATATTCAAGTCCATGCATGTCCACGTAAATTGATTATTTAGTACTGTGAAATAAAACAATCAATTTGTTCAAATATCCATTATAATTTGAATAGAATGAATGTTCAATATCACAGTTTTATATAACGAATTAACATAAGATGAGTACCTACTCGCGTTTAGTGACTCAATAACAGAACATTTCAAAATGGGTTCCAGCGTGTGTTATAGTTATATTTCAATACCATGCCAAAACGTCCGCTTAAACCATTTTTTTGCGATTACTCCCAATGAATTATATGGTGTAAAAGACTAAAATAATGTGCATGAAATGCTTAAAGTCTCTAGCTGATAAAAATGATGCATACAACAACTTAACAAACGATATTATAAAACCTTCCTCAATAACCACTCTATCCATTGGTGAGAACAGTATGAAAATCGGTGTAGTAGTTTTTGAGTTTTATCGCGAACAGACAGACGCGGCGGAGGACTGTTTCCTAATATCTATTGATTAATACAATTATTTGTCCACCTAGTTGAAGCGTACCTGTATGAAAAGAAAAAACTCGACCCACTGATAGTACTTGATTTGTTTCATTGGTCGCCTGTCGGTAGTTTGAATTCCTATTACAGTTAAAACATTGTTGGGATCATTTTTCTTGTTCGTATCGTAGGAAACTGTAAATGTGGAGTGAATCCAGCAATAAGTGTTAAGTACATCTTCTGGAATACCTCTGGAAAATAAAAACATCAGGGTCAATAAAAAATCCAATACAATACAATACAGAAAATCCTGCATGAGACGTAAGGTCTGTTCATACTTATTGTAAAGTGACTAAATGAACAATGAATAGTATATAAATAATAGTGTCACAAGGGCAGAAAATAAGCTTTAGCAGCCCAAGACAATTAGATACATACTTTTGAGATTTTTGTACATATGTATTTAACCCGAAGCACACAAGTTATTTTGGGAGTAGCTCTTTGGGAGTTTTGTCATTGGAATACTCTCAAAATACCAACAAAATGTGAATTCAGGCTATTATTTATATTTTAATTTCGACATGATTCTCACTTGTGTATTTTCGTAAACAGAATTTAAACAGATCAATGAACTGGATTGAAAACACTTGTTTAAGTACGTTACGTTATAAATTCAAATCGCAAAGATTATTTTGTATTATAAAGTGATTAATTTATCCTTTGGTTTGTGAAATTTGTTGAAAAAAATCCGAGCATTGAGATACTTTTAGTGCATTAAGAGATTATTTCTACATTTTGTTGGTTATTGTTCCTCTCCTTGTATCTTTTCTTAGGAAAGGCAGACATTAAGAACCTAAGTAAATCGCAAATATTTAATTGAGCTCCGGGACAGACCTTAATAGTACAATTATAAACAATATTTACTAAATTAAATAATAAATAAATGTATTCTCGTCTTTTCCTAATTTGTATGAAATGTTCTGATTCCATAATATCTCCATCTCTAACCAAGTTTTCTGTTACTATTTAAGTACTGCAAGAGATTTCTGGCTTCACTTTATTGTATACAATTTTATTTGCAACTTCCTTTATATTGCTCTCCGCTACATAACTTTCTGCAATAGATGCAGATTTCCATCCGCCATGTCGCTAGAGAGCCAAGACATCAACTCCAGTATTCGCTAATAAACTGGCCGACGTTCTTCTAGGAAGTATCCAGAAGGTATACTCTTTAAAATTCTCAAAGAAATTTAGCAATTTTACTTGGAATTGAAGAAATCGAGTTTTTCCCGACAGGCTGGTTTAAGCACTTTTCATTTTGCATATCGCATGCCTTGCTTCAACATTATCCATTTCCATTGCACAGAATCCATTAACAGTACGCTCCAGCAATAGGGTACAAGCATAAATTTTGCTGTTGGTGGGAATTGACGCTTTATCAGGTCTCCTAGCACCTTGAATGCCTATTTTTTCAAAAAAATATAAACTTTACTTTTAAGACGACTTTAAAAATCATAAAATTTTAAAGTCCGCCAAAACGCGCTTTACGTCATAAAGATGGCTGCCTCATGGAGTGACGTCATTTGTTTACGTTCTTATTCGTGTATCACGCTCTGAGTTCTTATGACCTTATCTGTTCCTGGAAGCTCTGAAAATGGATAAAGTCGAAAAAAACTTTGTATTCCAAGTATTGCATTGTTCTAGAGTGTAAATCAACGTCTATTAAAACTCCAGACAAAATATTTGTTACTTTACCTGGGGGCGCAAGCAAAATACACTTAAGAGAAGGCATTATGGTTGCAAGCTATGGGTCGAAACAAAGGCGATATTTCCACAAATACAACTACTTTTGTTTGTGAAGACCATTTCAATGTAAGTACCTATTTCTATGCTGGTAATTTTTATTCTTAAATAGTTTGAGGTTATGTACCTATATTTATGTCTACTTTACGTTGACTTTTAGAATTAAAAAAAGCACACATAAACAAGTAATGGTCTCAAACAAACATATAAATGATATTTTTACGTCGATGAAGCAATTAATAATTAATTAAAATACAATATAAACACAAAACTACACAGAACCTAATGCAATACCCGCCATATTGGCAAAAGTAAACAAACAAGAGATATGACATCACACATCGCGGTAGCGTTCGGAAATCCTCGGGCGGTGGTCGGAAAGTGCATTGAAATTTGAATTTTATCTTAAAATTTGGAAGTAATTTCCAATGGAAACTGGTTTATTTCCTATTATTAGTAATTTTTGATATCAACTGTACTATTATAAATTACGAGTAATATCTAAGCAAAATATGAAATATGCGTGTACTCTATTCCCATTATCATTACAACGTTCATCGGGGACTTGACCAAACAGTACTTTAATTATATCTTCCCTGTCAGACACATTAGTTTAGGATACTTGGATATATCTATGCTTTCCTCTTTGAAAAGGGTGGACTTCAGCATGGAATATTCACACCATAAGCTTGTTGAAGACTTTAATACATCACGGTTCCTGAAACTACATTAGCAGTCTTTGTTTGGTACCATTTCTTGAAGTATTGCTACCTTTCTTCATGCTTCTTTCAAGAATAAATTCAGCGGAGAGAAGAAAAAATCTTATATACCTACTTGACGGAATGTAAGTAAATTTACTATGCCGTCGCTATCGCTCGGGCGCAAAACAAATGTTACATAGTATAAATAATATTTTTCACACAGCTCTGTAAAATTTATTAAGCAAATATTCCATCGCTTTTTACAATGTGTAGCCATCTATTAGTGGAAGTGGAAATATTCAATAGTATTATGCCGATTCCATTTTTAGCATAGCTGGAAAAATGTAGGTCAGTCAAATATAAAAGCTGCTTAGATGGTTGTCTATATAATAGTAGCGAGATTTTACTCGCGGAATGGATTTATAATAATGGAATTGTTCTTATAATAGATATATTTGTACGAAGGTATATTTTAAATAAAGAGCTAGAAAAAAATGGATAAGTTTTAAGCCGGCTTAAAGTTCTTTGACACCTATTTCTAAAATGCCCACAAATAAAACTTACCTTGCATGTATGCAATCAATGGCGTGTCCAACGTATTGTCTTGTAGTTACAGCCAATGAAAAAGTTATGAGAAGAATCACAGTTACGTTCGTATTCAATTTAAACACTGACGAATCAATTGTACAACCATTCAACTAAAATATATAAAAAATTGTAAATAGTTTAAGAAAAAATAAATTGAATACTAATGATGCCGTATGATACCTATACCAAGTGTCATAAAAATCTGAATAGTGATTATAAAACCAAAAGTACTACCACAACAAACTGGATTTATTGGGTCAAATATGAATATATGCGACCCTATAGAAACCTTGAGCCGAACACTACTGCTCAATTCATACCGTACCTCACCTACCTACTCTTGACTGCATAAGAAAAATATAAGCATAAGCTAACTACAGCCAGCGAGCATTTTATAACAATAATCATCTGGAAAATACTATACCGACACACACTTTGTTTACAACCAACATTTCAATCGATTCTCTCATTCTAAAACAAGGATATCAATACAAATTCCAAACACTGTGCCGTGCTGTGAGATTTTGATCATAGATTTATTTATTACTCGAAGAATGAATTTCAGTTGAGTGGGTAAATAGTATTTATATTTTTCGGGCTGAGATGGGAAACTCCCTTCTATCACTCCTACCACTCACATGCCTTCTCTTTCCTAATCATGCTCTCCACTAGATTCATCTGTAACACCCTCCATCCATCATCTACATTTTTTCTTCCCGCGGTCTGCTTTCTCATTCCTCCTACTTGCCCAGCCTCGTCCCCTCTGAGGGGTCCAGAGGTTACCTCCCATGTTTTCCCTCTCCGTCTTCATCCGCTCCCTTCCTTCCCCTACTACATTCTGTTTCCCCTGGCTTGTGTCCTCTTTCTCCACATACCCACCCTACAAAGGAAGGCCTTCCGACAGTCTCTGGCCATGTACTCCGCGCTCTTACATAGCCATACTCACCACTCTCTTGGCATTACACCCAGCTACCTGTTTGCCCTTCACTCTACATCCAAAGCATCTGGCCTCCTCTCTTCCCTCTACAATATTTACCCTATTCCAGTCCAAATTAATCTCCCGTTTTACCAGTAAGGATAATGCTTTCTCCCATTCCACTCTCACCACCGCCATTTTCATCCCGTTCTTCTCCCTCACCACTGTCATCACCCTTGTCCCTTCCCCAATCAATTCCTCTGTTTCCTTTCTCACCATTTCATCTTCAACCCACGGGTCTATCTCCACCATCTTAATGGTTTCTGTTCCCCTTCCCGCTTTCACCACCCTAGCTCCTATTACCCTTTCCACATCCTTCAGAATTCCCCTGACCTCAACCCCTTTCTTTGCCTCTATAACCACCTCCCTTTGTTCCTTGAGACACTAAGTCTATCCACCCACTCTCCTTCCATCTCCCTCAAACCCTTCTTAATCATTTCTATCCCCTACTTCCTCAATATCCTTCAGGATTACTGCCTCATTTCTGACCTCCTTTTCTTTTTCCCTATCTGTATAAATTGCCACCTTCGTCCCATCTGCTCTCACCCACGCGATCATCTTCCTCAGCACCTCCATCTCCACATGCTCACGCCTGTGTAGCCGAACGCTGACCTTGCTCCCCACTTTCTCAAACAGTGGACTCATCATATCAAACACCTTCCTCTCATCCCTACAATCACCCTCCGTCCGACAGACCAACTCCTCCGCGTTCACCCTTGAACATTTTTTTTCCGTAGTGAGTACTTCCTTAACCCACTTCATTTCCTCTACTTTTTCTCCTAGCATCTGGTACCTATACCTAAACATCTTCTGTATCCCCTTCTTCATTTCACTGTCTTCCTTAGTCACCCATACCACTTTTAACTATTCGTCCCCCAACATTGGATTTCCCACCTTCACCTATATTCCTTGCCTCTTTTCATCCTCTCAGTCCTTATCTCTAATCTCCTTCCATCCATCCCAGTCTCTTTGCCCCTCCTCCCATCGTGTTTGCGCATTCTCTCCTTCCTTCCTTCCTCTCTCCTCAAGCTCTCTAATGTATTCACTTTAATTATAAATTTATTACCGTTTGAGTAAGCTGATAGACACCTCTTATAATTTCTCTTGGAAAGCTCATGCTTTTTGGAGATTGTCTTCTTGAAGTACTCCCCTTTTCTATCGGTTTATTGGAAGATTTGGTTGCAGGTTTAACTCTTCTTAACGATTGAAGAAAAATCCTCTTATTGTTGTTGAAGTTTTTCGCTGGAGTTGTGCCATAATGCTGTATCTTCACAGTTTGAGCTTTTGATAGGTCTGTCATTTGCTAAAATTGAAGATAGGATATTATTATTCGTGTATGATTATTTCATTTTTTAATCGTTTTAAGAATTTGTGTTTGAATATTGTCGAAATTATTTGTAAGATTTTAATATATTTTGTCCCGATTAGTGACAGTATATTGTCGCAAGGGCAGAAAAAAATGACCATTCAATAAAATTATACGAGGGGAACTACAAGACTACTACCCCTGGCGAATAAGTGCGTGAGGTATTCACGTCCGAAGAGTCAGACTTTCTTAAATCTACGTGTAGGGAATAGTCCAATCATTACGGCCGGAAAAACAGGTTAGAAATGTAAATGAACCGAGAAAGACAAATTTTTGATATCATGGGTGGGCTAGGAAAACTTAACTTCAAATTCTAGAAAAAAAATTTCCTTGTGCATATTCTGCCATCTTGAAAAAAGGGTTAAATTCATTTTTTTCATAAGAACTCGGTTCTCCGTTGATATACAAAAATTTCTATAGATTACTTTTTTGTTGCAATTTTTACGATCCACAATTAAGATCCATCACATTTTTCTCGTATCGTCCATCGTTATTGAGATATCGATCGAAAGAAAACATAAATTTGGGGAGCGGAATTTGTTTTTTGCTATTTTCTTTCTTCTCGTGGAAGATATCGAAAAAATGTCTGGATATTTTTTTCGAGAAGGGAAAGGAAAATAGTTGAAGAAGGTATATACAGCGTGCACCAGGAAATTTCGGTCAATTTTAAGTTAAGCGTTTATGCCCCCTTCCCCATAATCAAGATAAGAGATAAGAGTGTCATTTATCCCGAAAGACTGCCAAACTAAAACACTCCACCTTCGTTGGTAATTGGCAGGATTTCTCGTTTAATCTGTTAGGCAACCCTTTCTTATGTAACAATCCAAATTGACCCTTTAAAATACAAACCACATGTGCAATTAAGAGTGAAATAAGATATATTTTGGAGAAAATATATTCGATACTTGTAGCACCGAAAAAGACAGCACCTCCATGATGATACTAATATAAACGAGAAAGTAATTTGTTAGTAAATATTTGATTTGTAAGTCTATAAACATTTTCATTTTCCCGGTAGTACAAAAATAAAATGTTTACTCATACACACCTGTCTTTTTTTCCAGAAGAAGGATATATACCAAAATGCAACGCTTTTAGTGCGACAAAATCACAAATACACACACTATACTTATCCAGCAATTTAATTAGAATTGCTATAGAAATGATTTATCTAAATTTAGAATTTTATTTGCATTTTTAATGACTGTAGGATAAATAATTAAAAGAAGTGCTGAAAAGATATCCTATAAATCAGAATCGTAGCCAAAAATATTTTATTTAGCCGCTCTTGCCACCACTCGTTATATAACAGTTACGGATAACAAAGACGAATGAAGCTCATTTATAAAAATATTTGTAATGTTTACGACGCGGCTAAAATTCGCTGGAGCATGGCATTTGCTCAAGATTGTGAAAAATGCGAAAAAATAAACAGACATTTTTCATGTAAATTTGAACCAAAAGTTTGTAGTTCACCGGGTAAATTTGGGTGGTCTAATGAGAAACTGTTGCCTAGCAATTAAACGAGATCAATTATTGTCAACTCTTTTTGGGCTGTCAAAGAAAGCAAGCAGCGTAACCTGACATCAACGCAATGTTCGTATGTATATTGAAGTGATATTCACTGAGACCTCAAATATCTATTGTGCCTCCTTTCTTCAAGAACTTCAAGTTTCTGGAGAAAGTTTCGGAGACTAATAATTCCTTTAGACCTAATCACCGAAATAATGTTTTCCACTGCTAGCTGTGAAGTTGACAGTTATTGCTTCTTCTAGCCAACTGAGAAGTTGAATTTTTTTATTAGTGGTTAATAATTTTTGCTCATTAACCTAGGTCAATAATGGACTAATTCAAATATTTTGAGAATTCAGGGATAGCAGTTCAACAAAAACGTGTGCAACATAATTTTGTATCCCCAGGAGATTGTTTTCAACATATTTGCTGCTTGAAATTACCTATCAAGATAAAATTATTTGAATAAAAATGCCATTAGTTTAAAATGCGCGCTCAACCAAAAATGACTGATGACATAACGAGTAAGTTCAAAATACAGATCACGTATTTTCTTATGGAACCTTCCTGGATTACACAAGTACGACAAGGAAAATT
>CAJUYI010007409.1:0-12183 GCA_910591695.1 Galerucella pusilla
TAAGTAAAGTTTCTGGATGCTGTAATATTAATTTTGCAGAAAATTAACAATCATAAAACAACTACGATTTATTATTACAATCTGTAAGAAAACGAGGTTATAATTTGTTGGTTCCAGCTAGAGTTGCAAAAATCCTAATGTAAAAAATAATGCATTTGTCATTTTTTTTAATGAAAATGTAATTCTGGTCCTTTGTGCATTAAAAATATATTTTCAATGTAAAAATATTCAATTCTCGTTAAACGATTTAATGAGTAGTGTAACAATGCAGTATCCATTAAAAAATCTTTAATGAGTAACGACACACATCATTATTCATTAAAAAAAATGTGTATCAATGACATTGGTCATTAAAACAATACAAATCTCAAATAAGTTTACTTTCAGAAACTTCCAGATCAAAAATGAATATCACATTTTCACTTGAAATTCTTTAGGATTTTTTTTCCACTGGACTAATTTTCAGGAGGGTTAATAGAAATCTAACTATTGTATTGGCCTTCAAGTTGAATTTTTTAAGAAAATTTTTCAATATTTGAATAAATTTTTAATTTTCGAAAAAAATTCCGATTTTTGATAGAACTATTAATTTTTGAAAAAAATTTGAATTTTCAAAAAAAAAATCCCAAATTTTGAGATCATTTTTGCATTTGTCAAATTTTTTCAATTCTCGGAAATCAAATGTTAAATTCAATTAAAATAAAAAAAATCGAAATCTTGCAAGATTCAGTAGATGGAATAATTATTATCGAGGAATTCTTGTTTTAACACAAGAAAATAAAAGAAAAAAAGTGGATCAACAATAGAAAGGATTTAAAGATAGTGGATTCCGGTGTGGATGGATTCGGTCCCGGCAGGTCATAGATTAAAATGTGTAAATTTTAATCCCTTTATCTATAGGCGTATTGGGTCCCAATGGTACTTAACTACCTGAAGATATTCTTCGGGGAAATGTACCTCTTTTCGGAAATCCAATCCTCCCTCTTTTTATTGTATCTGAATGTTTAAATTAAATACTATTTCATTCATTGTTTATATTTCATCGAGTGCATTTCATATTTCAGATCAATTTGTCTGTTGTTTTAAACATTTTAAAAATAAATATAAATATTATTT
Organism: Galerucella pusilla; assembly: GCA_910591695.1. Taxonomy (NCBI): domain Eukaryota; kingdom Metazoa; phylum Arthropoda; class Insecta; order Coleoptera; family Chrysomelidae; genus Galerucella; species Galerucella pusilla. The sequence goes on from CAJUYI010007409.1 coordinate 1,117, forward strand.
TAAGTGAAAAAGGAAAACAAATGTTAGTGATAAATAACTTTAAATATAGTTTTCAAAAGTGCTTAAAAAGTGGAGAAAGGCGTTGGATATGTACAAATAAAAAGTGTAAATCATATATACTTAGTTTGGGTGAATCGAAAGATATAACTTTGACAAAACATATTGAAGAGCATTGTCATAGCGCAAATATAGAAAAATTGAATCGCCAAATTGTAAGCTCTTCTTGCAAACGCAAGGCAGTTGAAGACTTGTCCGAAAAGCCTGCAAAAATTATTCGTCGTGTACTTCAAGAGAATCTGCCATCAACCATTACAACAAATGACGTAGCAAATATTAGAAGGTATATGTACTGCTCCCGTAGGAAAATGCAGCCGGCATTGCCAAAAAACATCGATGAAACTTTCGATATTTTAAAAAACAAAAACATTGGAACAAATACTGGTGAACCATTTATCTTATTTAGTAATAAAATAGACCAGATCGTTGTATTTTCATGCAAGTCAAATATTGAATTTTTGGGAAAAGTTAATCGAATTTATTTAGACGGCACATTTAATTATTGTCCACAATTTTTTTGCCAATTCTTTACTATACATGGATATTTTAATGGACACTACATTCCCTTAGTGTTTTCATTGTTGCCTAATAAATGTAGTTCAACTTATCAAAAATTATTTAATATTCTCGAAGATATCGCTTTAAAACACTCTACTAGCTTACATATCACTGAGGCAGTTATAGATTTTGAAATAGGTATTCATACTGCTATTCAAAAAGTTTGGCCAAAAGCCCATGTTATTGGCTGTCGATTTCACCTTGCACAGTCATGGTATAAAAAAATACAAAAATGTGGTTTAATATCAATGTACAGCGAGGAATCTTCTGAAGTTGGTAGATGGCTAAGGATGACCTTTGCTTTAACGTATTTACCTCCTAGGGAAGTGAGTGATTGTTTTATTTTTGATTTGCTTTCAATAGCACCAGACCAGGAAAACATAAAAAAATATTGCGATTATTTAATTGAAAATTATATATCTGAAGAATCTTTATTTCCTCCATCCCTTTGGGCAAAAAATTCAGCGGATCTTACTCGCACTACGAATGCCTGTGAATCCTTTCATAGCCATTTTAATAATTCTTTTTATAAAGCCCACCCGAATATATTTGTTTTTATTGAAAAACTAAAAGAATTTCAAATGGAGACCTATGTTAAAATGCAAAGTACACATATTATGTATAAAACGCGAAATAATAAAATAAAAAATCGCGAAAATTTCATAGCAAAAAAAATTGACGAATATGAAAAAGGAAAAATAAGTCGATTTTTTTTCATTAAATGTATCTCATTTTATTGTTCTATTAATAATTAATTGTATATGTATATATATATAATATATCTTATGTATATGTGTTTCTATTTTATTTTTACCTTTTTTTTAAATCCTAAAATGTATACCTTTACAATAATATTTCAATGTAATAAATATATCAAATTTTTAAATTAGTTTTACTACCTGTTTTTCATTTGGTTTAACAACAGGTGGCTGGGACCGAATCCATACATTATTATTCAGGTAGGACTAATAAGCACGCTATTTTTGAACTACCTGCTACTTGGGACCCAATAAGCATATGCCCGCCTCCAGAGCCGGTTTTAACAAGGTGGGGCACATGGTTAAATTGTGTAAATTTTTTGGCAGAGAATTATGTAGGCATTAAAAGGCATTAAAAACGTAATTTCTGAATTTGATCCTAAAAGTTCCGCTGCTCTAGAAAAATGTTTAACCATTTTCAAAAATCCGTTAGTGAAAAATCAGTTGACATTTGTTAAATCTAACTATGTATGCATTGCTACTGCAATCACAAAACTCGAAAGCAGAGGACTTGCATTAAAAGACAGCATTAATATTGTGACATCTTTAAAAAATAACATTGAAATCTCTGGGAGCAAAAGCAATGAAATTTATAATAAATTTAACGCTGTAATTAATAAAAATGAAGGATTTAAAAAACTTGTTCAAATAAATAATATATTGCAAGGAAATTTTGACGAAAATGACACTGTAGATCCAAACATTATTTGTAAATTTAAATTTGCTCCGATAACTTCATGTGAAGTGGAAAGGTCGTTTTCAGCTTATAAACAAATATTAAGTGACAAGCGCCAAAGTTTTACTAGTGACAATATTGAGAAATATTTAATTGCATATTGTTAGGTACAATGCAATAAACAATAATGAATGAATAAAGTGTAGGTATTGAAATATTTATGTGTTAGATTAATCTTACATGATTATAATTTATAGTTAATATAATAAGTAAATATTGTAATTAATTATTGTATAGAATTTTTTGTGTATTTCTTTTACAAGTTTAATAATATAAATAAATAAGTATAGTGTTTTTTGTTTACCTTAAAAATGATGTTTAGGTAATATCTATATAAAGGAGAAAAGTGCATATTTAAGAGCACAAGTGCATATTTAACTGCATATTTTGACCTATTTTTAGAGCATATTTGCATGCATATTTTGGTATTTTTTAGTGCATATTTTCCAAGCCTTAGTCATCGCATTAAAAAAAATGCATTATTTGCAACTCTGGTTCCAAAATAAATTCAAAGTTGTTTGTTTTGGGCGGGTTTCCTTACATAATTTTGAGCGGGTAAAAACTAATGTTCCGGACTCTAATAGACAGCTAGCGACTGTATACATTTAAAGCATTATCAGGGCTCTGGGAAAAACCATATGATTAGGATTGCTGGACAGGTTAGAAAGTACAAACTTCCGGATATACCTTACATTACGTTTTGTCAAGCATAGGAAAAGGTATACAAAACCAGACAAGTTCACTACTTGGCAGCGAGAGATAAATGCAAATAGTTAACAGTTCTGAGGTCCAGATAGAAAATGTACAATACAAATAATGTAATATAGGTGTTCTCTTGGATTCGTAACAGTTAAACAAATGGAATGAAGATTGGAGAACATAATCGAGTAAGCTTGGTAGAGTAATTGGGCATCATTGCGGATGCCGGTAAATAAAGTTTATATATTGTTAATAAAAAGGTGTTGACTTACGACTTTTCACAAATTCTACTTTCGCGATGAATTTATACGATGAACTGTAGCACATTACACTTCAAATACACTGTATTAGAAAAAGCATGGTAGTCGATACTATCGACATCGATATTCAAGAGAGCGACCACTGTCTACTAGTGCAATTTACTGACTACAAAATGCTACCGTTTGCTACACATTTTCATAGAAGAGGGGGTTTAGGGGTTTGTCGGTCTTGCGTTCTAAGTCGAATTATACTCTAGTGGAAGCAGGGGCGTCTTCGCTTGAAAAGACTCTGTTGAAACTGTTGTTCGAACACAATTTAATAACTTTCTTTCTCATTAGTAGTGTAATTGATGATTTTCATTCACCTTTAGATACCTTGATACCTAGGCTAACTAACGTAGCTTTTTTCAAATTCAGGGTGTGTACACTATAGATGTAATTTTCTTTACGATTTTTAATACTCTACCTACACTATTGATTCAAGAGAAACACGATTTTCGACGATTTTTAGTTTTAAAAAATTTGTGGGTTGAACGATAATTAGTGTAAGGACTTTTTTGATTAAAAGTAATCTAAGGAATGAAATACATAGCTGTTCAAGTATCAAGGATACTAAGTAGATGATTATGCTCTGAGGCCAGAGGGTATACCTATATCTATCAGTACTCGTCGTGCAGACAAACTTTTATATCATACCAATTTTATACCATACCAATAAATTTTTTCAAGTTTAATTTGATTGATCCATTGATTCTTCCATCATTGTCTGTGTTTATGTTGATAGGGAGATTTGTATTTAAATGTTTAATGTATCAAATTCAAAAATCGAAAATTGAACAAGATTTTCAAAATTCCCGACAAAATTGCAAAAATGTATGAAAAGGCAACGCAAAACCTGTCACCGAGAAAATCCAGACACTGATACGACGAAGAATATGACCCATTTTTGGAGTGTATGTCAAAAAATGTTGTAGAAAACAAAACAAAAGATTTTTATGGTAAAGAAGAATATCAATATTGTTTGTAATTTTCACAAATTATGTGAGAATTTGAAGTAAAGGCCAATATGACACCAACTGAAAAAAACCAGTGTGTTTGCTTGAGAAAATGTGGATAAAAGTTAGTTATTTATAAATCAATATTTCGATTTTCTCAATCAGTTACTTCCTAATGGGGTACTTCAAAATAAAACAAAACAATTCAATATTTTGTCATTTCAAAGAAAAAATACAGTATTTCTCGAAGTGTAGTAGCTATGGGACTAGGATAAAAGTTTGCCCGCCCTGTATCCCAGAGGCAAGGAACATTCTTTATAGCGAAAAATCTCAATATTTAAAATATTTAAAAGTTACATGAAATACACCTTGTTCTTATTCAATAAACTCTCTTTATGACACACCTTGTATAGCTTTGAAAAAAATTAATTTTTAGGTACTTACAATTTTGATACACTTGTCATTCTGAATAGACACACCGGCACACTTCAAACTCTAAATTTAAATTAACTCTAAAATTGTCGACACAACTCTGAAGAGAACTAATAATTATGCCCCTTCTCGTGCCATTAGTTTGGCATCAAATAAATGGACCCCAACGGTGTCGGGTGATTCATTCTTGGTATCCACTTCCGGATTAAACATCAACAATATTATTGAGATTTATCAGTAATTGTCCTTTTCTTGGAAGTATACTACCTGTTACATGCAAAACCAGTCAAACAATACAAACTGACAGCTTTTAAATTTATTCAACTCACCACGAGAGTAATTAAATGTTTGGGTTGAATTGTATAGAAAGGAATTGTTTGTAAAATTGTTACAATTATGCTAAGAATTAAATATAAATATTTCATTTAATATGAATAATATGCCAAACAAACAAAGGAAACTTAAGAAGAAAAAATGGAGAAAGTACTTGAGTAACAAATGCATAAGAAATTATGAGTTACAAAAGGGGAAGAAAAACAGTGAAAGAACTAGTATTGCAGGCTAAAAAGGAAACATGGAAAGAATTTGGAGAGTGACAGAAAAACGAACCAAAAATTATTTTACAACACATTGAAAGCATTACGACAAGAAAAACAACCGGAAACGACAACTATTCAAGACAAAGATGGAGAATTACTAACTGAAGAAACGAAAATAAAGAATAGATGGAAAGAATACTTCCAAAACTTACTGGATGGACAACAACAAAAAAGAAAAGAAAAAACAACTAGCCATTATCTGATAGATAAAGAAAAAGGTGAGAGGATAAATATGGAAGATCTAACAGAAGTTATGAGAACACTTAAGAACGGTAAAGCACCAGGCTATGACAAACTTACTACAGTGATGTTTAAGAATCAAGGTCATATTTTTTTCGTTGTGTCAGATAGGGAGCAAAAATTATTTTATTATTAGTTTATCTTGACAAAGGTAGCTGGAACGCTACCGAAACGTCGAAATAAAAAATAAAAAACATTATTGTGGTTTTATTCCCAAAAAATAAGAGAAAAAATAATAAGTAATGTCACTGACAAATGTCCGGTACTCAATGGCTTACGGCGTAAGCCTTACGCATTCATTCAAACGAAGATCCAAAAAACAGCGTGAACAAATTATAGCTGTAATTTGCTACTAGCAAATTATCAGTGAAATTTTGATGCTATTGGTCGATTTGAATTTTTTCCTCATTACGATTGGCTGACAGAATCGTTTAAAAAATGATCTTAAATATAATTATGTGTCATGTGACCTTTTCATTGTCCACACCTATTATCCACGGGTGAATAATGTACGTCATTATACTTGAAGAAGCACACGTAAAATGTTAAAATTATCAAATAGTCGTGGACAAATTGTTTTATTCCATCCCGACAAAAATTCATTCTAATATGAGACATATTTTCCATTAAACAAACTCTACATGCTTAGGTCAATTATTATTTTTATTAGAAAATTTCAGGGTAAGATTAGAGTACATTGAATAATTGTGCATATTTATTGTTGGACCTTATTGGACACAAATTCATATAAATAAAAATTTAAATTAATCATTGAAAATTATAGTATCCATTTAAAAACAAAAAATGTATCAGGCAAATACTAACGATATCTATTTAACACAAAATTTCAACTGTAAAATTGACAAAACAACCTAAAATATAGCTAGCTTGTTGGCTCTGCCATTGCCAAAAACTTGTAGAAAAAATAACGTTATTGAACATAATCGGCAATTTCCAATTACTTACTAATGGTTGTCAATAATTTTATATCCTTTTCCAAACCTATGTACCTTCATACCATCAACAGAAAAATACAAATTAACATAAGCAAATGATTTAAATTTTTAATTATCCAAACTAATTATGTTATTTTTCATTTCCATGCAATTTAGAGACATGCTGGGTAGAAATTATTATGATTCTGAAATCGTACATATAAGTGAGAATGCAAATCAAGAAAGCAGAAAAATCATGATTGACTTGGAAAGAAAGCATTTCAAGTTATTTAATCAAAAATGAAACAGACATTTGATTTAAGATTTGGTAAAACTTCAAGTGACTAGGTTAAAATATAAAATTATATTTAAATACAAGATGTATTCTTCGATAAACAACCTCTGTTTGCTACACAAGCAAGCTTAGGGTAACATTAGAATATACCTAATAATTGCATATACTCACAGTCTAGGATTTTTAAAAACATGCAAATACTTCAAAATTTTCATATTCCAATAATAAACTTTGGAAAATGTTTTGTTACATGCTTTTACTGGAAAACAAACAAATATTAAAATAATTTCAACAGACAATAGTATGTTCATTTGAACTACTTGAATTTATAATTAAGACTTACTAAGGACTAGGACTTATTCAGATAATAGTTAAGCCTGGAGGAGTCCTATTGCTTATAATTGTTCATCTGCACATAAACTTCCTTTTCCGTTCTAAAATACCCTACTAGTCCAATGAAAGTGGCACTCTAGTTATAGAAGCAACCGTATCGACATCATGCAGACAATCATCTGAAAAAGAAAAAAATTTCCACAATTTTAGTACTCGTACAAAGGAAGACAAACAATAGGCAATTGGCTTTTTTGGAAACTTATAATTTCAATTGTACATATAGCTTAGCAGACCTAATTTCTTGCTTTTGCTGTTCATCATAACATCAAGATGAGCAATTTTTACATTATTATAAAACGATGTGAATGATTGTCCACTGGTATAATACTATTTTATATTGTAGTTTCAAATAGGTATCAAATTACCGTACATTTCAACATACCTTTCTATTTTTCTACCGCTTTTGGAACAAGTGTAATTTCCGAACTATAATATTAAGTTGTACTTCAAGTTTCATCCATAGAGAAAATCTCTAATGTAAATATGTATACACAAAAATAGTATAAAGTAAAAGCTAAGTGGTTTTTTTTTTCTGGGAAGACGCCCCGCCACATCAAACATGCAATGAATGACTTGGAGCAGCTGTCTGCAGCCCTCTAATCCGATGTTAACAGCAACGTCAGATCTGTTCGTGACATTCATCTGAGACACCTTGTAATGAAAATTTCTTTTGGGGAAAACTGAGACACCTTCCAATGTTGAAACTGTTCCATAAACTGGTTAGCATTCATGTCACACGACTCAATCCATCAAACAAGCCGGAGTAGCTTGGAAAGTCATTTAGAAGGTGTGAGATGTGAATTACACCGATCCAAAATGCCCAACCTATATGCTTCCATGTATTAATCAATAACTGCTAAAAACGGCGTGAAAAATAAATCTGGCCAAGTGAGCCCTGGTGTATTTTTTCAGGACAACCACACAGTTGGATCCCCGAGTATAGAACATCTAGTATCAGAAAATGGGGTGTACTAACTGACTTTAATAATGTGGTTAATAATAAAAAGACAATTTTGGTATTTTACTTTCAAATATTCAAGGTCAGAATCAATATAAAATTGACAAATTGATGTCTGATTATTGTGAGCTAGACTTAAAATGTCTATGCATTACAGGAGCTTGGTCATCACAAGATGATTTAACTAATTACCATATTCCAAATTATCAATTAATAACATTTTATGGTAGAACCAATTCCATCTTGATCTCTCATTCATGAAATGGATGAAACGGAATTGTGACGTCATTAACGTATTTCGTAACACCCGTCGACGTAAATTTTATTTATCTACGATCACATTTAAAATTAGGCATTTACGAATCAAAAAAAAATGTGTGAAATCATACATTATACATACGTTAAAAAGCGTGCGTAAATGAACAATGCTTTTTAAATGGGACTTTCATTATAACACTCAGGAGCGTGCGTAAATGACCAATGCTTTTTTAATGGGGTTTTCATTTTAACACTCTTTTTGGAACTTTACGTCAGGTTATGTTTGAGCGACCGGGGGTCTGACCGTTACGTTACGTTGCTTCGTTATGTGCCTTGCTTTCGTGCGTGTGCACTCTCCCGAGTCTCTCTTTCTCGTTTACGAAGCAGCGATTCATATGGTTCGGCCGGGAATCGAACCCGGGCCGCCCGCGTGGAGCATTCTACCACTGAACCACCGATGCTATATTAAAATTCTATGCAAAGCTGGTATTCGCAGTGCTGGTGATCTACTTGAATTTGTTCGGATAAATTTTTACTATTATTTCCATAATTGTTTTTGCGCGATTGATCTTTTTTGTTTATTTACAGCATCTGCTGTCAGGACGGTAGGTAGTGTTTACTGGTTTCTAAGTTTAACACGTCGGTAAGTGATTTATTGACTGTTCAGACGTCGAAAAGTAATAAATAGCATAAAAACAATTTCACCAAAATGCAAAATATATTTTAAACTGATCGAGAAGTATAAATGTCACTTTTGACATTTCGTTCATTTCGAAGAAATTTAAATTACTTTATTCGGAATTTATTTCAATACGATCGCGCAAAAAATGGTATAAGCATCTCGAACGTTAAGGGTAATTACAACGTTTGCATGTAGATTCCTCTTGTAAAATTGGACAAAATGATATGAGGAATAAGGGGTCTTTACTTTTCGAAATACAGGGTGTTGAAAATTTGAAAACTTGAATGTTTGTTTGTTTAATTTTGCCACAATGTTTTAATTCGATAACTTTAAAATGGATGGATAAATTGATTTGACATTTGGCAAGTTGTTTTTAAATGTAAAAGGGCATATTTTAATAGAAATAGTAGTTTGTGCAACTAGTGTGGATATGATGGCCATATCGCATAACTTTTACATACCAAAAATATGTAATTTTCAAGATATTCAATGTTTTCATGAAGTCTGCAAGATCACTTTTTAATAATGAAATGAAAAAAAAATTCTTGATATATTTTTTCAATAAGAACCAAACCACCACCACCACCGCCGTAGGCGGAGTGCTCCATCGTTCAAGTGCGATATGGACAATCCACACGAGTCGAACAGCATATTTTTTCTACTACCCACTTAAGAAAAAATCTAGAAAATAAAAATTTCTATAAACTGTAATATAACAGTTCTTGAATGTCCAATTTGTATATTGCTACGGTTTCCCTTTTTGAATACCTATACGATGCTGTTATAAGTAGATGTTGCCAGTCGGACTCCCTCATGAAGGGTACCGTACCATTATCTATAATAATGAATATTCTGCTATATATTTCAAACGTCTACCTGTTGTCGTTATTAATTTCAAGCAGGTAATTATTTAGAAATAAAATTAACAATAAAAATAACTTCTTCACGGGGAATCGAACCCGGGTCTACCGCGTGAGAGTCTGGTTTGCTTACTACTCGACCACCGAGGAATATGCAAATCGTATATTTGTAACGTCAGATGTATTACATAATTTTTGCTTAAAAGGAACTCAAGTTCCTACCGTGTGTCCCGCGACACGTTTTACCTTTTTTAGCTACGTGATTATCTAGTTGCCTTGAATTTAGTCGTTTGATGTATAAACTTTTGTGCTGACAGTAAATTTAACAGAAGAGTCAGACAAAGTGAAAAATATTTGTTACTTTAAAAAATGACAAATTACCCGATGTTATAATTAGTAATTTGAATAATAGTCCTTATTTTAGTATAAATATTAATTAAAAAAATTAGAATTCGTTGTGTATATATTTTTTTATAGAAAATTCATTTTTATTTTTTTTTAACTTCTTCAGAGTACTTTTTTTTTCTTCATGTGCTCGTAGATAAACTTTTGTATGACACTGTTGCGAAAAAGGCACTCGCTACGCTCGTTCCTTGCATTTTCGCAACTCGTATGCGCAAAAGTATAACTTCACACACTTGCATCATAAATAACTATCGTTACTTTTGACAACTCAGTTGTCATATTCTGAAAACAATTCCTAACATATGTCATTGATTATAATTTTGAGGTTAAGTGTAAAATAACATTCAACTAATATAAGACAAACTTAAATCAGCAGAATACGTCACCGACGTATGACGTAACGGCAAAGGATGGTCGAACAAACCATCAAACCATTTTTTGTCAAAATAATTTTCAGCTTAGCATTACTATTTTCTAACTAACTGCACTTTATGTTTATACCATGTATGTGACTTGTCTTATGTCATGTGAATGATACAAAAAGACCAATAAATCCATCTATCTAACAAATATACAGGGTGTCCCACGACGAGTGAAAACTATCTGTATATGGCAAAATACTCATAGTAAAATCAAGAAAATTGCTACGTTTGGGTTTTCGGATACGATCTTTTCAACTAAAATATTTTCAAAGATGGCCGACTTCCGTTTCTACCGGAATTCGACTGTAACTTTGTTATTTTAAATAGAACACCCTGTATATTAATACATTTTTGAAATCTACGTAATATTTTAGTATACTTTTGGCTAAAAACTTTTTCCGAAAAATGCACACTTTTTGAGTTAATAATTTTTTTGTAGAAAATTTGACCGTTGAAGACCCTTATAAATTATTTTTTCACGAGAGGACCCTTGAAGATATGAAAATGGTTTCTCTTCGGTTGCCT
>CAJUYI010007410.1:0-12181 GCA_910591695.1 Galerucella pusilla
AAGTTATTAAAGGTGGATACTTTTATCTGAAAAGCACTGTATAACAACGTGCTGTTAGTATCCTCCATAAACGAATGAAGTTCACAGCCACCGCAAAAATACCTGCTACCAAGTTAAGTTATAATAACTGTCGAAAGGTTACATTTTTTTCTCACTATAGATATTGCAGTTGATATATATGGAAGTAAGGTCGTTGTTACCCAAGTATCCAACCGAGTGTCAAACAAAGAAAACGAACAAGTGTTGTTTTGTATTACATATAATATTATGTTTTAGAGTATGAATCAGTAGAAAGTCACTATTCAGCGCCCAGTGCTCCAAGCGAAGTATATCATCATTCATCACATTCAGGTCCTAGCTCAGATTATCATGTTCCTGATAATTATCCACCTCATCCTCACGAAGGTACTATTTGTTTTATTTTAATATATTCAATAAAAAAGAGTATGATATTCAAACTTTTTTGGCATAGATTGAAGACATTCTATATACACACCGGGTATATAGCAATTTGGTACGAAAATTAATTAAATACGAGATCCAGAGATATATAGTGATATTGTTATACTATGTGGAAAAATTAAATTTTTAATGATAAATTTGACATTTGAGAAGTGAAAAAAACTTGATATAAAACAATTACAAAAATTAGAGAGCCATGAAAAATGGCCATCTAACTTTGTGGTACCGTAAAATGGGGTGACTTTTACCGATTTTGTAATTAGCCTCTATAATCGTGAGTGAAAAAAATTGAAAAAAGTGCTTTTGCCTCCCTTATGAACTGTTTGTTTACTTCCGGAAATCAATCTGATAATTGTCGGCTTCACTGACGGTTGGCGATAAAAACTATTCTTGGCAATATCAGCAGCTTTTTTAAAGCAAAGGTAGATAAGATGGTATTGAAGATGATGAGGTTGAGTAATTCTGAAGCAGTTTGAAGTTTAGGAAGTGGAAGAGGTGAAGATTGTTGGAAACAGCAACTAAGTTCCTTCTAGTTGAAGATTTAACTTACCTATTGTAATATAAAACAAAAATTACCCCAGTAATACTATATTTTTATAGTAATTTTGTTGAATATAGTACAGGGAATGAAGCTCAAAAAAAGGTAAAACCGCGCAATTTTTTCGTCCAGCATGGATTGACTTGAAATTTCAACAGGAGGTAGGTGATAGCCGAAGGTTCAAAATCTATATCGAACCGAAAGGCGCTAAACGGTTTTTAGGGGTGAAAACTACCCTTATTTGTCAAAAATCATAAAATAACATTTTAAACCTGAAAATGGGTAAGATTTGGTTTGGATAAGTTGAATGGTGATTGTTTTGAGCTTTGGAATACAATTTCATCATATTTCAACCCTTAAAAATCAGCCCTGTTACAGCTTAATGTAAAAAAAATCACGAATCCTTGCAAAAAGATTTCGCCTCTGATTGATTTGCATGAAAATTTGGGATTAGGCTCAACTTTTAAACCTTTAAAAACCACCCTTCACAACATTGCAATTTTTATAAACTATTGTAATAGATATAAAAAAAATCGATTGGTTTTTTTAACGTATTTCCTTCATTTTTGATGATAAAAAGTTTTTTCAAAAACGATTTGGTAGGGTTTTTCAAGAACTACAAGGAACTGTAAGTTAAATCTCTTTAGACCCTTTCGTTTTTAAATGGGGTGAGTTTAAAGGGCTAAAAAATGGTGGTGCTCGTGCGTAAATAGACGTTTTAAACGGCTATATCTCGTCAAATATTAACTGCACGAAAAATCTACTTACAGGAACATTTTTGTCATTAAAAAAGCTATAATTTCGTTTTTTAACTTTGCTTGTACCTCTTATATGGACATATTAACCATACATGTACAAAGAGAATTGCACAAGGGTAAAGATCAATTTCAATTAGGGGGGTTGTTTTCACCGATTGTTTTGTATAAAAAATTCAGTACTGACATTATTTTTGTCATAATTCACTCAATTTTGATGCTATAGACCTTTTTTTTAAAAAGAAAGGTCTAATTCTGCTCTTTGAAAAAGATACTATGAGTTTTCTACGAAAAATGCATCATTTTTCCGATATTTGACTTTGAATCTATCACATTTTGCATTTGGGAAAAAAAGCTAATCATTGATGGGCCTCGGTTCCTATTGGTTTTAGAAAAATTATAAAAAAAGGGTTTTGCTTGTTTTTTTAAAAGCTACAATTTTGCTTTCCACAGTTTTTTTGATAAAATGCATAACTTTCGAGTTATCCGCGAAAAACATATCAAAAATGTCGATTTTTTCCTCTGGAAAGCGTTACTTTCAATCGCGAATAACTTAGAGAATATTGATTTTACAAAAAAAATGTATGGAACATTTTTTGCTTAGAATCACTTTTTTAATCGATTCCTGTTGTTAAAATGTAATCAAAAATTTTCACCCCCGAGATGGGGTGGCAACCACCCCCAAGGCTTTAGCGCATTTCGGTTCGATATAGATTTTAATCCTTGGGCTATCAACTACCTTCTGTTAAAATTTCAAGTCAATCCATGCTGGGCGAAAAAATTGCCAGGTGAAATGCTTCATTCCCTGTACTACTAATACTAGACTCCGTTTCACGTAAGAAAAACCCACTTGAAACTGCAGTCGTATGTGCGAATTTGTTGGTAAAACCAGCGCCATATTGTAAAATAAATTTATTCGAATTTAATTCAGTGGCGTAACGTTTTCACATTCTGTAAGTTAACACAAAATTAGAATCTATCGGCCTTGACTGTGGAAAATTTTTCCTTTCAAACCAAGTGTTTTAGGAGGCATGGTTATAGATTGAATAAAACACAATACTCACAGATAAACTAGCTAAACGCTTCTCAATATTTAAAAATCAGTATGCAGTACGCAAGACGCTGACATCAAAAACATTTGACATTTGCTTTAAAAAATGCAGAATAGCGTTAGTTATAAAATAAGCTACAGAAAAAAAAATACCTCCTGTAGAACCCATTTGTGAGATTGGACAAAACTAATATTGATAGCAGTCACCAAATAATTACTAAAATTTAGTGGATCAATCGATTTTGCAATACCGAATCAACAAATCAATCTGTTACGAAAAAATGTATTGTTCTATTATTTCCAGGTACATCAGGACTACTTATTCTCAGAAAAGGCTCGGGACAGGACAGAAGCCACCAAGATTATCATTATCCTTCAATCAACAATTATCAGTCTTCTCCAACTTTCGGCAGTGTACTTGGTAAATTGTTCTCAGCATCATCCTCACTCGATCCACACAAACCTGAGTTATACGGAGATAGACCAATAGAACAAAACATTGACAGTTATCATGCAGATTTCATATCACCTAATGATAATGATATTGTTCCTTCTGCTTCTGGCGTGATCAAACATGAAATATCAACTTCTGTGAAACCAAAATTTCCAAAAAAAACCACCCAATCGCTTTCCAGTTACGACGGAAAGTTTAAGGAATCTCCAACTGATATAAATCAATATTTGCCCAATCCTATTTCTCCCGCTTATAATCAACCAGTCAAACAGGAAGCATCCGGTGAATTAGGAGAAACAAATATACCTACTGATGCACCATCTCCCTACTTTCATTTAAAAACAACTCCATTTGATAATAATGAAAATATAAATATCATTCCAGATTTTAACGAAGTAATATCAAATAAACCTGACGATACATTCAGCAGATCTCAAAGTTCAACCAGTCACTTGAAAAATACGGATATAATCAACTCTTTTCAGTACCCCACATCTCTTAATACAAGGCAATCGTTCAAGCCATCACAAGGATATCCCGGATATAGCGATCCTACTATTTATTTATCTCCTCCACCTGTTATTTCTACAATTTCGTCAGATTTTACACCTGAACCAAATTTAGATAATAATTTCTCAATGGATTTAGATTTTTCTAATATTCAACATTCTCAATTAGTTGAAAGTTCCAGCCCATCTCCATATTTAGAAACACCTAAAGCAATATACATGGTATCGACATCAAATAATGTGCCCTCGACAGATACTAGTAATACTACTATAAATTTCAATAAAAATCCATCTAAAGACTCAAATAACGAAGCTTCGACTTTTAATGAATACTTTGAAAACACATATGACAAATTTACTCAAAATTATGATGTAGTTCCATCTATTTCTTTTGAACTAGGACCTGAGGGTCCTAAAAGACTGACGAAACGTTAAAGGTGAATACTTTTTTTGTTTATAGGACTAATGATGTACTAACAGATGTTTTCCTACTGTATACAGGGTGCGGCAGATAAACGGTCAATTAGAGATATCTCGAGAACTAAAGGTATCTGAAATATGAAAATTGGCATGAAGGGGTTTTGAATAATGAGCTATTCAATGAAAATATTGCCGTCACCATTCTACTTCCGGTTATACCGGAAGTCGTACATAACTTTGTAATTTTTAATGGAAGACCTGTATATTTTTAAATTTTAGGAATATTTACGTTATTCTGAACATTTTTTGTTAATACTTCCCTATACCTATTTTGAACCGTTTTTGAGTTGTAATGTTTTTTATATGAAAATGACACTTTTTTACCATATACATAAAATTCAATATCCTCTAATGTAATTTGAATAAAAGTTTAAATTTCTTAGGAACTATTCACCACATACCGCTTTATTGTTTACACTGTGAAGTTACCTTTTTTATTATACAGGGTGCTGTCAAAATTGGAATAAAAACGGAATCTACAATCTTCGCGTAATTCCTTTTTTTCAAATGGGACACCCTGTATGTGATTATTAATTTTAGAAGAATACGTTGTCCACTATCGATATGTATTACTATTCCCTATACCTATCTCCTGCAGTTTCAAATAAATCAGCTTTATACATTTTTGTCACAAAAAATTAATTTTATTATAGGCTATGTGGTATTAATTTATTGAGTTAAACACTCGGTTAAACATTGAACAATTATACAGATACTATCAAAGATAATAAGGTACTAGCTTGTTAATTCAACAAATGTTCAAAGTGTTGCCCATCAACTTCCAAACATTTATAGACTCTCTAAAGGATGAATTTGGATGAGCTGCAAAATATCCCAGGATGTCTATTTGTAAATCCTCATTATCGACATGGGTCTTGAGCTTATTTCTTTTACTTTTAAACTGACCAAACTGGGAACAGTTGTGTAGCAAACGTTTTACAGTTTTATGATTTGGTCGAGGCTTTTCAGGATATCTCTCAGCAAACACACGGCAAGTTCTGGATATCATTCTGTTATACTCACCGTGAATCATAATTAAATTTAAAAAATCATCATTTGTATATCCTAAATGTGCCATTATTATTTTGTTTAGAAAATTAAAGGCAAACTATTATCATACCTTTCACACAACGGCATACAACAAGGTGACTATTACACATTAACAATAACTGTCATTTGTCAGAATATTCCATAGGCGACTTGATAAATTAATTTTTTGTGACAAAAATGTATAAAGCTGATTTATTTGAAAACTGCTGGAGATAGGTATAGGGAATAGTAACACATATCGATAGTGGACAACGTATTCTTCTAAAATAAATAATCACATACAGGGTGTCCCATTTGAAAAAAAGGAATTACGCGAAGATTGTGAATTCTGTTTTTATTCCAATTTTGACAGCACCTTGTATAATAAAAAAGGTAACTTCACAGTGTAAACAATAAAGCGGTATGTGGTGAATAGTTCCTAAGAGATTTAAACTTTTATTCAAATTACATTAGAGGATATTGAATTTTATGTACATGGTAAAAAAGTGTCATTTTCATATAAAAAACATTACAACTCAAAAACGGTTCAAGATAGGTATAGGGAAGTATCAACAAAAAATGTTCAGAATAACGTAAATATTCCTAAAATTTAAAAATATACAGGGTCTTCCATTAAAAATTGCAAAGTTATGTGCGACTTCCGGTATAACCGGAAGTAGAATTGTTACGGCAATATTTTCATTGAATAGCTCATTATTCAAAACCCCTTCATGCCAACTTTCATAATTCAGATACCTTTAGTTCTCTAGATATTTCTAATTGACCGTTTATCTGCCGCACCCTGTATACAATAACAATAATAATTTTCAATATGCCAAAGATTCTTATAAAACTCTAATCTACTTATTGGAATGTAATGAATATTAGGTTTGTTCCCGTAGTAAGTTCCTAACTGTTATGGACATATTGAGTCTGCGCAGTATCAAAAAAGCGTTCCAGCAGAGCCTGAACTCTGATACTGCGCAGACTCAATATGTCCATAACAGTTAGGAACTTGCTAGAACTCTGATACTGCGCAGACTCAATATGTCCATAACAGTTAGGAACTTGCTACGGGAACAAACGTATTGTGAATATTTTCTTACGTTGTGTTTGGGAATTCATCAAAATTTCATTCCCTCATGCCATGCTGAAGCCAATATGGTCGAACGAGAGAACAGAGACCTCAAGGCCCAATTGGGAATCCTCGTTGGACGCGATCACACGACATGGCCAGATCATCTGCCCGCTATAAGATTCGCAATTAATTCTGCGAGATGTGATGGCACTAAACACTCGGCCGCATTCTTGACTTTTGGAAGAGAAATGAGAACCCTTCAGGATGGAACGGATGATCTCAGTGCAATTGTAAGAAACGAAAACGTTTATAACCCTGGTGACCGCATTTATTTCCTTAGCAATTCCGTCAAAGGATACACTGCAAAGTTGGCTCCCAGAAGAGATGGTCCTTACCTGATCCTACGTAAGAGAGGACCTACGAACTATGAAGTCGCGGATCCTGACAAGCCCACAGTACCCTTAGTGTACCATTCGTCACAACTTACACCCTTCCTCGGAGATCAGGATACCGCTCCCACACCTGTTAGACCTATCCGTAAACGTGGCAGACCAATGAAAAAGATTGTTCGGGATCCACAAGAAGACTGCGACACCCGTGACCCAGTCTCCGCCGAACAGTTATCTAGGAATACTGGTTCCTCATTAAGAAGATCGAGAAACCAGAGGGGGAGATTGTAACAGTTCGTCTCCTTAAAACGTCCCTGTGTCGCATCTCTCATTCCTCAGGTCATAGCTGCTTGCAACTCTGCTACCCCATTACCACAGGCGAGACACCGAGCATGAGCATAAATCATCGGAGTCGACAAGAGATGAGATCACCAATTTATTTTCACATTTTCATCATTCTTATTCTTACCTCGGTAGAAGACAGACGTGCTTCGTAAAAGACTTTTATTTAATTTGTGTGTACAACTATATGTTATATTTTCTAATTATTCAGTAAAGTTGAATATATCCATGAAAATATTGAAGTATCATAGCCGCCCTGCTAGCCGACAAATAAATACCAACGTTACCACTCTGAACACCCTGTAAAGAGACATTCAGTACTCGTTGAATGTATTCCACGAAGGTCCAACTATTTAGATGTAAAAGAAATATTGCTAGAATTGGTTATATTAATGAGTTAATAAGTTTTTTTGAAATGTTCACATTTTTAATAAAGTCAGAACCTTCTGTATTTAGGTATAGGGAACCATTACGAAGGAGTATCATATTTTTCAGGAGCAATCAGAAAATGCAACAAAATATAGGGTGTTCCATAAGAAAAAATTTAACTTTGATACGCCACACTTTATTGGAACATCCTGTATGTTTCAAAATATTTTAAGATTAAGTTGGAGTAAAATTTGTGGTATAAAAAGATTTTCCAAAAAATTTTCATTTTCTACAATCTTTGTCCGGTCCCGGATTTTTGCCGAAATCTGTAGGTCAGAATTAGAAAAAATATGAGACTGCTCGGCTACTAACTCGGCTTTTGTATTACTGGGTGAAATGATGGTGTCAAAAGTGGAACATATTATTAAATTTTAGTCTCAGTGGCCAGATTATGTGCTAAGAGCTACTGGGTTAGTCATCACAATGACTTTGACATGAGAACATACAAATTCAATGGAGATAGGAAACGACCAGTTTTGTTTAAAAACATTCTAAAGTTATATACAAAACAATCAAATGGTAATACAAACAAGAATAAGGAGCGAAAGAGCTTAGGTATACATCAAAATAGAGATCCCTTGGACAAAAACTCAAAACGCACAAATTAACACCCTAAAACATTTTGTTCATTCAACTGTTACAACTCTTATTATTATTTGATCACTTATTCAGTTTATAATTTACTATTCACTCATTTCAGGTAAATATAGAAAAATACGTCAGTATGACTTGAACAATATCGACCCATATTTCGAATAAGGTCTTATAGACTGATGTAATTTAAAGTTTCACGTATCTCAAGAGAGCTGCTCAAGACTAAAAGTTACAAGGAAGTGTGATTAATTTAAGAATAGAAACTTGTCATTTTGTTTTTTACTTATATTTATTTTTAAATAAATTTTTTTATAAATGTTTTCACTTCTTTATATCCACCACAACGTTTTTTTGTGACGTCATATTTTAATATTTTCACCCTTATATCCACCACAACGTTTTTTTGTGACGTCATATTTTAATATTATCACCCTTATATCCACCACAACGTTTTTTTGTGACGTCATATTTTAATGATAAAATTACTTACATTTTAATATTTATCAAACTAAAACAATATTTTGGATTTTTCAACCTTTATTAAAAAATGAAACGAGTAATATTTATCTACATTGAAAAAATTATCAAATAAAGTTCTGTTTATTATCAACTAATAATTCATTTCAATTATCCTCCTGTTCGAATTCAACAGGGAAGTCATCAGTAAGACCGATTTGTTGAGCATAATGTATACCTTCCAAATAGGTGGAATGAAATTCTTCTGCAGCAGATTGATCGCTAAATAGTACTTTTAAATTTCTCCAGCGAACATTGCCGTCTCCCCATTCCAATGATTTCCATGTACATTCATTTTCACCGATCTGAAAATTTAAAATAGTATATATTATTAAAGTATAAGTGGATATTAAGGTCTTTAAAACACGCGGAAATAGAGCAAGTGTTTTAAAGACCAGTTATCCACGAATACTTTACGCTATTTTTTTTATTGGTGCACTTTGAAATAACTACTACAACAACAAGGAATGGAAATCATAGATGGAAATGAAAAAGAAAAAGAACTAAATGTCATATGGTTGAATTCGTGACGTATATGATGTACACCTTGCGTTGTCATGGAAATGAGAAAAACATGAACTAATTTGTATTTTGACGGAAGTTCAACCTTATTGAGTTCTGTGAATGTCAATAGTATTAATTTAAATACCATTTCCTAAGATTTGAAAAATCGAAATATTAATATTTCAAACAATACCAACGGCACTTTCCATTTTAATTTATAAATTTGACATAGTTAAATATTGTTCGAATGAAAGCTTTGACGTTACAAACTACTCTTGTCAGATCAATGATGAAAAAATTATCATTTAGAAATGATTTAGACCATAGATTTAGACTTCGTTTCTCGAGTTGTTGATGTTGCCACGGTAACTTTAAAACACGCGCGTGCTAAAAAGTTCGATTTAAACACGCTGAGGCGTGCTTTAAATAGGTAAAATGGTTCACCAA
Source organism: Galerucella pusilla (assembly GCA_910591695.1). Taxonomy (NCBI): domain Eukaryota; kingdom Metazoa; phylum Arthropoda; class Insecta; order Coleoptera; family Chrysomelidae; genus Galerucella; species Galerucella pusilla. The sequence goes on from CAJUYI010007410.1 coordinate 9,578, forward strand.
TAAAAAAAACATATTTATTTATCCCCACGATCCATTTATTATTTATCCATTATAATATGAAGTTCGCAGAATTATAATTATATTCATTATTCTCTAGTGAATAATGGTTTCTATCAAATGCACAAACGTATGAGAAGCCGGTTCAGTGGTTCCTGAAATAACTAAAACTGTGTTACTGCCTGGATCTACACTGTCATCATCAGACCTATGCTAACGTACGGCGCGATTGCCTGGGGAGTTAAAGCAAACCAGCTGACAGTCGTCCGTAAACTGGATCAAATTCAGAGAACAGCAAGCATCAACACAACAGGAGGCATGAGAACCACACCAACCAGAGCGATGGAGGTGATCCTTGGTCTCACTCCCCTTGACATACACATCAAGGTTATTTTGATGACCATGACACGCTTACGCTCTACCGGTATACAACCTGACGTATGATCTGGTAGATTGAGACGTAACCTATGGCGTGAGGCACTCAATGAGGTCTCACTGCTGCAGGCAATCTCACCACAATATGCCTTCCACAGGCCCTACAAGGTAATCATTAAATATAACACACAAGACACATCAGAAGAAGGCGCATTCCGCATCTTCACAGTTGGCTCTAAAACCAATATGGGCTCAGGATGTGGAATTTACTCCAGATCAGTGGATCTAAACATCAAATGGGCCATGGACTGTAATGTCAGCGTTGCTCAAACAGAGCTCACTGCTATCTACATCGCCGCAAAAGAGATTACCAAAAGAAACACCACAGGTAATAAAATTCACATCCTTGCGGATAGTAGACAAGCACTACTAGCCCTGAACAGACCACGTATCACATTAGGCCTAATACTGGAGTGTCACCTGTCCCTGATCGAAGCCTGTAGCAATAACGAAGTCACTCTAGGCTGCCGACTCACTAGCCAGGAAAGCAGCATCCCAAAAACTCTTGGGACCTGGCCTGACCTTGGCACTTTCATTGATCTGTCGGCGTCGGCTATGATTGACCTAATAAAGGAACACTCCCTTGATAAGTTTAAGGGTAGATGGCACGATGCAGAAGGTTGCAGGCTTGCCAAGGAACTGCTGCAGTATCCGGACAGCAAAGTAGCTAAAAAATACGTGACTATGAACAGACAGAACCTTCGGACAGCCACGGGTATTCTGACCGGTCACTGATACCTACGAAAACACCTCTACAGACTGGGTCTGTCTGACACTTCACTCTGTAGAGGATGTGAACAGGAAGATGATACTGTCGAACACATTCTTTGTGAATGTCCGATACTTTCTCAATTTAGGTTTTCCGTATTCAGCGAGTACAGGCAAACACAAGCCAGCATGAGGGAGCTTACTTCCGGCGACGCTATCGCCTACTTCAAACAAGTAGGCTGGATGACGAGCCAGAAGGAAGTCTGAACCTCGGAAGGATGCACAATGGGCCAATTGTGGCCCAAATGCTGTGGGGTTACCCACTCTTAAAATTCTTACAGAACAGAACAGAGCAGAATAAATGATAACTTTTTTTGTGAATATATTCGAAAATTCACATTTTAAAACAAAAGGTATTCCTAAAACTAGGTTAATAAAACAACTAGAACAATCTCAGAACAACAAGCAAATATAAACACCTTTTACGAGGAACTAATAAATCTTGAAGTTAAACTACCTATATGTGTAAATCAAATCATATTTAACAACAAAAATTTTCTATATTCTCTTTATAATCACCTGAAAAGGTGCAAAATGAAACTGTAAAACCCTACTAACACAAAAAATTTGTAAGCAATTCTGCGACTAAACATGTGCGTCGACGAAAAAATAGAATTAAAAAAAAATATATATATAAAAAATGGAAAAAATAAAATAAAAAAATAAATAAATAAAAAAAAATAAAAAAAAAAGAAATAAATGATATAAATATATAGATGCACAAATACTAACAACATATACACATATTTTTTCTTTAACACACTAACAAAATTGTTTACAAGATAACTTTGCTAAATAACTCGTCAAATTAATCTGGCCAATTGGTCTCTGCCAAAGCCACCCAACTACTCAAAAAAAAAAAAAATCTCAATCTATTGTTGAATTTTGAGTAGATACTTCCAAGCATAGAAGGTGGAAATTGGGAAATAAAAATAGATATGTATAAAATGGTGATATGGTGATATTCAAAGTCTCAAAAATCAATTATCAGGGATCTCATTTGAAAGAATTTTATTCCCAAAAACAATAATTCGTGAGCGAAAGGGTGTGAAATTTGTCAAAAAACTGATATGTAATAGATATTTACGTAATTAGTTATAAAAAGAGCGATATTGTTCAACAAGCGTAATATTTGCCAAAACGAGCGCTAGCGAGTTCTGCAAATTACGCGTGTTGAACAATGTCGCTCTCTTCATAACCTGTTTACGTACGACGTTTTATCTAATTCCGCGCTTTCATAATATTTAATAAAATCTTCAATTACAATGATAATATTGAAGTGGAATCAAATGGTGTTAGAAGTATTGTTACTATGATGTATTCACCCAGAAAATTGACTTACTTTAAATAACTGTGTTGTAACGAGTTATTTTGTTGTTATAGATACAGGGTTAATTTTCAACA
>CAJUYI010007411.1:0-12181 GCA_910591695.1 Galerucella pusilla
AAAATTGACCAATAGAAATCTATAACCAAGTGGGCAGACCCAATATTTTCTGTAGAATGTTTTGACAGTTTCCAAGAGTGATTTATGACAGTTTAAATCTGTTGCGTTAGTTTTCGAAAGAAATGTCGAGCACCAGACCAAAAATACTTAATGACCAAGGTAAATACATATTTGAACTTATTAATTTTTGTTTACAACAGTTTATTACTAATTTTGTATAACAATATCATACCTGTAAGTATACGTTTTATGATAGTTTAATAATGTGGTCCGGTAGCACAGTGAGCAAAGGCGCCGCATAATGTCGTTTTCGATCTGTACATGCCGAGTTTGAGATCCAGTTTGTACATTTTTTTTAATATTTTTTTTCAAATCAAATTTTTTTTTCGTAGAAAAAATAGTGTATGCAAGTTTCATGTAATGGTTATTAATAAACTCGCATTAACTATACGAAGCTCGCCTTTGGCTCGTTTCGTATACCAGTGACACCTTTGTTAAGGAGTCTTGTATAATAAATAAAATATAATGGTAGAAATATGAAATATAAAATATTTATAATATAATGGTGTTTTTTAATTGTGGAATTAGTAGTTTGTGCAACTAATGTGGATATGATGGCCATATCGCACGAGGACGAAGTTTGAGCACGACGCCGTAGGCGGAGTGCTCAAACGTTCGAGTGCGATATGGACAATCCACACGAGTCGAACAGTATATTTTTTCTACGACCCATTTAAGAAAAATCTAGGAAATAAACATTTGAATAAACTGTAAAATAAATATAACTTGAAATTAAAAATTTTCAACAATTTTATTCATAATCGTACCAATTCAATTTTATGTTTTCACTAATTTTTTGTGATAAACGTACAGTTTTTAAATGTACAATTTGTATCATGTTACGGTTTCCCTTTTTAAATATTGTTATAAGTAGATGCTGCCAGTCGATCTCCCGCACGAAGGGTACCGTACCTTTATCTATAATAATAAATATTCTGCTAAATACTTCAAGCGTCTACCTGTTGTCGTTATCAATATCAAGCAGAATAATTATTTAAAAATCAAATTAGCAATCAAAAAAACTCTTTCACGGGGAATCGAACGCGGATCAACCGCGTGAGAGTCTGGTACTCTTACCACTCGCCTATCGAGGTTCATACTAGCTAATGTATATAATGTCAGAAGTATTGGATACTTTTATAAGAACTGACGTCAATCGGTGGTCCCTTAAATACCCATTTTATTCTGTTTTTAGTATTTGCTATTAATTTATGCGGATTATTTTATTTAAGTTTACTTTTGTAAATTAATATCCTTGGTCCAGTGCTTCTGGGAGAGACTTTTTTTTGACGTTTCTTGAAATTGAAAAAACGATAAGTGACGAGTACTAAACGCGAATGCTGATTGGTGGATTTCATATACGTTCTAGGATGTATATGAAATCATATACGTTCAGTTAACCGATATGGCCAACATTTCCATTCTGTAAACTGTGCAGGAAATGGATAATATACATGTAGGTGTAGAAATAATATAATATATTACCTACATATTTCCACAAGTTTTGTACATTGTTAACTCCCAAAAAAAGATAACTAAGTTACTGATAATAAAGTAATATTCCATATTATATCTGAAAAACCATTTCGCATTCAAATAGTCATTCATAAAGTGGAAATATGCAGGAAAATTAAACACAGAGTATTTCCCATATATTTAGCATTGTACATCTCCGTTTGAGATTCCCACTTGACGTCACACGCTGTCGGCTACATGCGCAAAAACATACCGTGAGTAAGTGTATCGTGGTATGAACAACAAATGTATTAAATATATAAATAACAACATCATTGTAAATTCAAATTTTCATAGATACCTTCACATCATTTTAAACCACTTATATCCTCAATTACATGTGAAAGATAATTTTTAAAATTGAAAATATACTTACCATCTCACTAAACAATCTTGTATTGAATTAGTAAGCGCATGTCCTAAATGTAGAGATCCAGTTACATTTGGTGGAGGAATTATAACAACGAATCTTCCATTTGTGTTGTCGTTTTTCAATGATTTTCTCTGAAATGGAGTTGACCAAATTATCAGCAATTAAAATGAGATTTTAACACTTACTCCATATTCAGGCTTGAAAAAATTTTGTTTTTCCCACCAACTATACCAACTTGCTTCAACAAATTTTGGACTATATGCATCAGGTAAAACATTAATAGTGTCTTTCTTTTCTCCTTCTGGTGTGAGAATATCATAGGTTGCTGTTTCTTTTACTTCTTTCTTCTTTTCTCTTTTCTAAAAGTTACACTTGAAATAATAAGTGGTTTTAGGCTATCACAATCGTTGAAATCGCGGTTAATATTTTTTCGACCTTGGTTTTAGCCATTTATAAATAAAGAAAGGTCACCCTCGAAAACAGCTTTAATAACTAACTACTAATAACATTCAAATATTTGGGTAAATAACCATGTGATAACCAGGAGATTCAACATTTACAAAAACGAATTGACAACTAAAACCGCGGTATTTACACAGCTCGAGAGCAGAGTAATTACTATGGTTAAAAATTCAAAGGTAGTAACGTCTTTAAGGGCTTATTAATGACATCCTTGCGTTGTAGTCATTAATAAACATCGACTGAATGCATTTGATATTTACCAGACTGAATGCATTCGGTATTCACCAGTTATTGATTGTAAAGCCCGTTTGTAATTATCAATGATTAATTAAAAGTTTGGACAATTTTTCAAGTTCCTAAATAATTAATAAACACATATTCCATTTATTTATACACAGGTAACACCCATTTTAAATACAATATTAGAATAAACACATACAACATTTAAAAATTTAGAATTTCTTCTTAAAAAACAATCTTTAAAAAATTCATATCAATTAAGGATACATGTTTAGTATCAATTCTTTTGTCAATTAACAAATCAGCGAAGCTTGTCCTAATTCTGTTTAATTTCACTTGACATGATATATTTATAAAACCGGTTTTATTTTATATCAATTAATTGATATCTTAGAGCAAAAACATTGGGTGATATTTACTAAAATGTTGTTTATTTTTGCAGTTTTGAAGAGATTTTTATCACTAATTCTGCAACAAAGTCTCTGGTATCTATTTGTTTTTCATTTATTTATTTCCACACCATATTTTATTAAAAATGAAAAGTTCGGAATAAGCAAAGCATTATTGCATGTAAAAATGTCGTGGTCACACGATCAAGACGTAATCTCACGGATAGAACTTTATAGAGAGGCCTTGGCTTTATAGTATACTGCACTTTGGTCTCTATCATTTAACCTGTGTGCAGTTTTGTTTTAAAAAGAGGTGACCTTCTCATGATAGTGTATCCCTTCCTAAGTCGAATGTACCCAGCAGTACAAAATGCTTTCGTAATATGCTTATTCTTACCTATATTGTGCACTTTTATCTTCATAATAGTACAGCGCGCAGAAACTGAATAGTCGTCTCTGAAAAATCGTCTAAAAGCTAATTCCGTGTGCAGCCCTTTTTTGTAAATGATTTCATATATTTAGATGATAGTGTATCCCTTCCAAGTCGAATGAACCCGGCAGTATAAAAACATTTTTTAGCATATGAAAAAGATTCGCCTAGTTTAGAACTCTCAACGGGCGATTTAAATGGGATATCCAATTGTCCTTTTCCTTGTCCTGCCCAGAATTTTTGCAGCAATTTATTGATTTGATTGAAATTAATAAATAAAGAATGCGAGGGAGCTTGTTGATGTATAATAAAATTTGAGAAGATTGTTGAGGATAGGACACCTCCTACCACCCAACCAAGGTGGGTATTTTGTAAAATGGGTTGTCCCCAAGGTTAATCAAACCAGGTAAAAGTAATAAATAATAAACATCTGCTCCCAATAATAAATTTACATGATCTGGAACATCATAAATTGAGTCGGCCAAGACAATACTACAAGGGATTTCTAATCGATTTGTTTGTAAATGGAATTGAGGCAACTTGGAGGAAATAAAATTTGTTACTGAACAATTTACTTCAAATATTTTAGTTGGGTCAACTTTTCAGAACAATTTAATATTGATTCCTTCACTTACTTCACTTACCCGATACACCACAAATTGACAAATTTTTATTATAGGTAGAGTATTGTATTTTTTAGCTAATTTATGTGTGATAAGTGACACTTAAGACCCACTATCAAGCACTGCTCTGGCATACATTTAATGATAATGTTGTTTAAAACATGTACGGATGCAGTTGCCAATAAAATATGAGAACTTTGATTTATAAAATGGCTTAGATTGTTCACCAAACATGTCACTAGTAGAACCCGAATGTTGTGTTTGTTCAATGTTAGAAGCTTGATCTGAGTTACTACTCGAGTTATTCATAGGATAAAATTTTTGTTTGTGATTAGTAAGCCCATGACTGGAGCTAAAAGTCGTATTTTGTTGAGCATTTCTTGAATTATTTTGAGACTGATTAAGATTTGATGAATATTCGACAGAATTTCCCCTGGTGTAAAAGGGTATTATGAGATAGGACAATTCTTCCACTCACATTGACTCACATGATGTGGAGAAAAACATTTTAAAAATAATATGTTTGAAAATACAAACTGTTTTCTTTGATTTAATGTCAACTTTTCAAATTTAAAGCATTTAAGCGTTTTGTGATTTGACATTTTACAAAACAAGCAACTTAGCTTTTTATCTACATTAGCAAAGTGAGAGCTTTTACGAGGCAGCTCTGGCGAAACTAAATTTTCAGCAGCCTGACATCTATCTCTTCTCAACGAACTTGGGAAAAACTATCTAAAGTGGAAGAGTAGTATCTCTTTCCAACTCATACCCACGTCTAGTGTTAATGTCTAATTTTTGAGACAAAATATACTCCAAAATTAAATCCCACTCTGCAATAGAAACATTCAAATTTTTTAAGCACCCAGTGTGCTGTTTGAAACAACAAAATCACGCAAATTCATTGAATTAGGTACTTTTAATAATAATAATAATAAACGTCATTTATTGGTACAACCAAATGGCCATCGACCGAGGTCCTTCAGCCAGTATTATTCACATTGTTTATTATAATATACTTAATAGTAAAAAAATTCATGTTTTGTGTTATTAAAAAAAATAATTAGGAAATAAAAAAATTAAAAAAGTTAAAAGTTATTGCCAGAATTTTCGCTATCCTTCAGTGACTATTTATCACTGTTGTGTGTGATCTCGTTCAATGCATAGTTTGTCCATTATTTCTTTGTTATGCGTCCGCTTAGAGAATGTTTGGGACAGAGTTGTCATTCTATCCTTCAGTGGCTGTAGCTTTGTGGTTTTGTATAGAAGTTTGTTTGGTGGATTGTGGAGAGGGTTTGATGGATGTCTTATTTTTGTGATGGCTCTTAAAGTTGTTGTCTCTGCTGTCTGTAATGTTTTCCATACACCTTCTTGATGTTTGGTATACTATATGGCCATACTCGAGTATCGGTCTACAGATACTTTTGTATATGTGTGCTGCAGTTTTCTTACTTATGCCCATGTTTTGGTATGTTATGCTTCGAAAATGTTTTCCTCGGCTATTGCATTTTTTCTTTGCTATCTCCACGTTTTTATTAAAGTTAAGTTTATGGTCGATAGTCATACCAAGGTACTTTACAGTTGATGTGCATGGAATTATGTTATTGTTAATATAAATAGATGGTGTTTTGGGTGTAGGTGTATGATTGAATATTATTAATTGCGATTTCAAAGGGTTAGGCTTCATTCTCCACCTGTTGAACCATTTCTCCGTTCTGTTCATTAATGCTTGCAGTTCCTTCATTGTTTTTTTGATGCTGTTATTATGACTAATTAAAGCGGTGTCATCTGCATACTGCAATATGTATTTTTGTAAATTAATGTGCTCTGGTGCTAACCCAAAGTTGTAAATGTCATAACAGTAGAGATTGTAGAGCAGAGGAGAAAGTAAGGAGCCTTGTGGGACTCCTTGTTGAGGTATAATTGTTTGTGAGAAACTGTTGTTAACTTTTATTTGTATTGTTCTGTCACTGAGGTAATTTTTTATTATTAGTAGCAGGTATTCCGGGCACTTCATTTGTTGTAGTTTGTATAACAATCCACAATGCCAAACACTGTCAAAGGCTTTGTTAATATCCAGGAAAATAGCAGCACTATGTTCTCCTTGCAGCTTAGAGGTTTGTATATTCGATGTCAGTATTGCTAGTGGGTGTATTGTGGAGCATTTTTCCCTAAAACCAAACTGGTAAGATGGTATGTATTTTCCAATTTCCCTCTGTAGTAATTTTTTAATTATATTTTCAAAATTTTTGGCTAGAACAGACAGGAGTGTTATTGGTCGATAGTTTTTAACATCCGAGTGGCATGTGTTGGGTTTTGGAATCGTAATCAAGATCCCATGTTTCCATTCCTGTGGGAAGTGCGATGTTTTTAAACAAAATTCTTATATCTTTATAATATATAAATGAATTTTATATTTCAATTTTTTCAATATTTTCCTGGTTGTTTTATCATATCCTGGAGCTGTGTTTCTGCTCCTGTGTATAATTTCAAAGTATGTTTCTTCCTCAATAGTTTTATCTTCTCGTCCGATATTTTCTTTAAAATAAGTATTGTACCATGCTGTAATATTCTGATAATGGCTATTGTCATATTGGGGATCATTGGGCGCGTTCAGCCACGCTAGCGCCAAATTAGCGCTAGCAGCAGCGCTCTGTGAAAGCGCTTGAAGGTGGCTGAACGTCTATGCTTTGATACTATGACAAACATCACATACACATAACGTTTAAATTTGTTTGATAAATATAAAGTTTTATATTATCTCTTCGATGGAAAACCTCATTAATTATTTAATGTTAGAAGAACTGGCGGATGAAAATAATATTATGGATAATATTGTAGAATTGATTCCACCTGTAATTGGTAATCAAGAAGATCTTGAAATATTAGCATTAGAAGCAGAAAATCCTGTCAGAAATATGAATTATTTCGAGGAAGTAATTCCAAGATACCCACCGCAAGACTTTTATGAACATTTTAGAATGTCAAGAAATGTTATGGAAGTAAGTAACGAACAATTAAGCAGAAAGTAGAAATACATTTGTATTTATATTCCTACTGAGTATAGGAAATTTATAATTATTATATAATTTCTATTCCAGATTATCATTCAACAAATATCTTTAAGAATTAATTTAAATAGTACAATTCCTACAGAGAAAAAGATTTTGTTCACTGTATGGATGATGGCAAAGCCAGAGTCATACTGTGATAGGTTCGGCATTTCAAAGGGAACAGGGCACTTAATATTTTATGAGATATGTGGTAAATTAAATGAGATGATTCCAGAGGAAATTAAATGGCCAACACCTGAAAAATGTATTTTGGAATCAAATATTATGGAGAATAAAACCGGCTTTCCTGGAATTATTGGGTCAATTGATGGCTGCCACATACCCATTAAAGCACCTGCAAATAATCCCATTGATTATTATAATCGGAAATCTTTTCATTCAGTTGTGCTGCAAGGTGTATGTGACTCTAAGCTACAATTCACAGATATTTTTGTGGGTATGCCAGGTCGTGTTTATGATGCCAGGGTATTTAGAGTCAGCCCTTTATATAATTTAATGACCAACCAAGAACATCCGTTAATTGATCACAATTTTCATATTCTTGGTGATAGCGCTTATCCTTTGATGAACAATTTACTTGTACCATTTCGAGATAATGGTCATTTAACAGCCATGCAGACGAATTTCAATACTGTGCATAGTACTGCCAGAAGTAAAATTGAACAGGCATTTGGAAGATTAAAAGGCAAATTTCGCCGATTGAAGTATTTAGATGTGAATCTTGAAAATGCAAACATCATAGTGGCAGCAGCCTGCGTTTTGCACAATATTATTATTTCCAGAGGTGATGATGATGATGAGGTAGAAATTGATCATGAAATGGACAACATGGCAAATGTAGGAAACTTAAATGAAGTTGAAGCCGATAATATGAATTTAGCTGTTCAAAAAAGAAACCTTATTATGGAACAAATTTATTAGTATTATAAAAGTAAATGAATTAGCAATAAATCACAATGAAACCATTCTAATATTAATTAAATTGAGATCAAAACCTTAATCTTTGTTAAGGGAGCATCATAGTTTTTATAAAATAATAAATGAAACTTTTTTTCTAAAGATCTTCAACAGCATGTAAATATTCTAACTTTTCTTTTGTAATTCCTCCAATATTTTTTGTAGAATGAGGGTTCTTCTTTCCTGAATTTCCACATTTTTTTTAATAGACTCTTTAATCTCTGCCAAATATTGGCACTGCTGTTCTTGGTTAAACAAAAATTTAACACGAAATTCTTCCACACTTCGGTTTTTTCTTTTTACCCCTCTACTTTTTACTTCGGCACAAGAACCAAGAGATGACTGAGAAGTAGAAGGTTCACTTGGTAGCACAGGAGTAACATTACTAGATACTACGTCCATTGTCAACGTAGATATTGCAGAATTATTTTTAGATGTACAAGGCATTGAATATATCAAATTCTTAGGATTAACAGTTGCATCCCTACAAAATATTTCGTCCAACAAGGAAAAAAATTCCCAATTTTTCCTACCTCGACCCGTTTTTGAGGCATTATCCTTTATGGAACGGTATGTCACTTTCAAGTTTCTCAATTTTTTATCACAAGCGTCTTTGGAAACATAATATTTGTGTTCAGACATCTCATTTGCCACCTTGCTCCACAACACACTTTTTTTGATTTTAGGATCCCTAAAATTTTCGTATTCCCTATGGTAAATATCAATTAATAACTTGGTTGCTTCAGTGGTCCATTTAAAATTCTGGTCGTCTAGAACAGTGTAACGCGTTTTACCTCGTACACGTGGCTCCTGCCACACGAACACGTCACTATGGACACCCTTGCCTAAAAATCTTTCGACGGAATACTCGGGCGCCAGATTTTTAACGTGGTTTGCTCCACGGCCCCTTGACCATTAGCGTCAAGAGTTCCAGATAGCCTCAGATGGAGGTTACGGAAAATTCCAGGGGTCTTGTTGAGTTATTTCAACCAATTCTTTATCAAATCTTTAATGCGACTCAATTGAATATCGATTTTTATATTAAAATAAGTTACGGTAAATAGCGGAGAAATCAGGAACTTTGTTTATTACTACCTTGTGGTCTGTTATGAATAATTTTACAGGAGCGAGTAAAAAAAACGGGAGAAAGAACGCACGGTCAGAGCCGGTAAGGTTATCACAACCACGGAAAACTACTCTCGACACACGAGACGTAAACGTATTAGATCTGCAGGGTAATCAAATAAATTATGGCTAGGCCACTTCTAGATTTGATTATCCCTTGAATCTAAATTTAACCGGCAAAATATTTTTCCGACAAACAAACAAAATGTGTAAAAGATTTGTACCTGAGAGCTAAAAATGTCTAAATCTGCCGGGTAATCAGATAAATTATGGCTAGGCCACTTCCAAATCTGATTATCCCTTGAATCTAAAGAAAACCGGCAAACTATTGTTAAGAAAAAAAATTATATCAGAAAGGTACCACGGAACTGGAAAATCAACGAGTTAAATCTGCCAGGTAATCAAATAAATTATGGCCAGGCCACTTCCAAATCTGATTATCCCTTGAATCTAAAGAAAACCGGCAAACTATTGTTAAGAAAAAATTATATCAGAAAGGTACCACGGAACTGGAAAATCAACGATTTAAATCTGCCAGGTAATCAAATAAATTATGGCCAGGCCACTTCCAAATCTGATTATCCCTTGAATCTAAAATAAAACCGGCAATCTCAAAAAAAACTATAAAAGGTACCACTAATTTTGACACACAGTGTAGAAACAAAAGATCCTGAATATAATTAAGATGCACCAATTCATATAAATCTTAATTGTATATTAATGACTTGTGAAAAAAAATAAAATGTGAACTTAATATAAACCCGGCGAATAATTAAAACCAATTAACTTCGCAATTGAAATCAAAAACACATTTTCTAAAACAACGTTACATTTATTTATCCTAATCTCAAACAAAACAACTTTTCTAACAACAAAAAAAAAAATAACCGGTACGGAAATTTCCATGAAAATATCAAACTTTTCTATTTTACGGAGGTACGAAAATTTTCAAATAAACGGTGATAAAAATATGTTTACCTTCTTACGTCGGTTTCGGTATCGTAGTTCACTTTTGTCACAACTTTAAAAAAAAGAATTACTGTCATTAATTGAAAATATATGCCGGTAACCGGATCGGAATAACACAAACTTGGGACACACACTTTACGTACAAAAATTAGCAACGGTCAACGGTAAAGGTAAAGGTAAAAGGTAAAAGGTGAATCAGCGGTCGGTCTCTGTCTCTCCAAATCAATTCTCCTGCTATTTATATCCTCATTGTCGCTAGTAAAATTTAGATACCACAAAAAATTTGTCATATACCAGACGTATTTTGAAATTAAATAAATGGTATATATACCAAATGTCCTTATCGATTGAAAAAAATTTTAACTTTAGAAACTACTAAATTTCATGATAGAATTCATTTACGTACCTCCGGTCTTATACTAAAAAAAAAATATACAAAACAACAGTATACCTAACAATAAATAAAAATCAATAAAAGAAAAGAGAGTTTGAATTTAAGTAACGAGTTATAATATATTTAAAGTGTTGAAAATTAACCCTGTATCTATAACAACAAAATAACTCGTTACAACAGTTTCTGGAATTTTTGGATTTTCAAGCAAAGTCTTCGGTTCGATTATATTTTCTTTGTTGCTTTCCCATAGTTGCGCTATTACATTACTCCTTAATGATTCATCTAAGATTATTATTATTATTAATTGAATGTTATGTTATCAACTAATTATTATAGCTTACCTTCATACAACAATTCTACCATATTCGTTGGTATATTTCCACGCAATATTTTTCCTTCAATATTAAATTCTATAGTTGTGTATGTTTCAATATTCTCCGCCATAATTATACCTTATTTAAGATTAATTAAAACTAAACAACAGAAATTTTAAAGAGGTTTGGATTATTGTTGTATTGTCGTGTTTCTGGGTTGACGTTGACATAACAATCCGCTAACCAACTTAGCGTAAAATAGATTCGCTGGAAAAATGGCGACCGCTAGAGCTAGCGCTCTCACTTAGCGGTCAAATTCGCCCACTGCTTACTCAGCGCTTGCCTAGCGCTAGCGTGGCTGAACGCGCCCAATATCTTCTGTGAATGCTTCTGAGAAATGTTGTGCAAATATATTTGCTTTCTCTTGGTCAATGGAGAAAAGGATTCCATTTTTTTCCAGATCTGGTATGATGTGGTCCGCTTTGTATTTACTCATTCTTTTAATTTGTTGCCAATAGTTTTTTCCCCTTAGTCTATTAATTTCGTTACATGTGTTAATCCATTTGTGTTCTCTATACTGTTTTATTAACGTTTGAATATTCTTGTTGTAGTTGTTTATGTGACGTTTGTAATCTACATTGAGATTTTTTAGGTAATCTCTGTACATTTTTCTCTTGTTCTTAATTAGTTGTATAATGAATGGTGGTAGTTCAAAATTGTGAAATTGAATTTTTCCGTAGGGGGAATTTTCTATAATAGCTGCTCCTAGCAGTGTGCTAAACTGTTTAATGTCATCCACAGTTGTTTGGGTATGTTCATGTGTGTTTTCCTGCTCCTTAATATGCTTGGTTAATTTTTTGTTAACTTCCTCTATGTTACATTTATTTAGATTAATTCTGTATTCATCACTGAGATCTATCTTCTTTTTTAAATTAATGGTAACTTCTATTGCTGAGTGTTCACAGCACAGGTCCGGATGAGTAATAACTTGTTCTATGTTGGGTTCTAGATTTTCTGTAAATAGCATCAGGTCAGGAGTGGTATCGTTATTGTTTGACATGTGAAATGTAGGGGGGGTTTGTGCTTTTTTAAAAGGGTTGTTATCCATAAAATCCTTAAGCTGTTTTTCTTTTTGTTTATTTATGTTGAAATCCCCAATGATCGAAGCAAAAATGGCGGATGAAGCAAGTGACACTTCAGCTGCTCCCAAAAAAAATGTAAATTTTACGTGTAAACACTGCTCCAAAAGAGTGAAAAGT
>CAJUYI010007412.1:0-12180 GCA_910591695.1 Galerucella pusilla
AATATTTACTCTCAACGATTCTTTAAAAGCTTCAATTTTGGAGCTACGCCCAGCAAAATATCTATGGAGCCATAATGGATTAATCACATCCCTAGATCACGCTAGGTATGTACCAATAAATCATTATTTTATCTTGACTGAATCTTAAATTTCTCGTAGTGTAAGAAGAGGGTACGAAGTATATAAACAAGCATGTTCTTCATGTCATTCTCTGCGCCACCTAGCTTATAGAAACCTAGTTAACGTCAGCCATACAGAAGCGGAAGCTAAGGCCGAAGCCGAAGAGCAAATGATACAAGACGGACCCGACGAAGAAGGTAATATGTACGAAAGACCAGGAAAGCTTTCAGATTATTTCCCCAATCCTTATCCAAACGAAAATGCGGCTCGCGCAGCTAACAACGGAGCTAGCCCGGCAGATTTAAGTTATATCATCCTCGCCAAGCCAGACCGTAAGCAAAATTTAAAAAGAAAAACGAATTCATGAATTAGTAGTTATATAATATTTCAGATGAAGATTACGTTTTTTCGTTGCTAACGGGATACTGTGATCCTCCCGCAGGAGTGGTACTAAGAGACGGGCAATATTTTAATCCTTACTTCATCGGAGGTGCTCTATCGATGGGTCCGCCTCTCTTCGATGACTCCGTATCTTATTCAGACGGTACACCTGGATATGCTAGTCAGTTAGCTAAAGATGTTACTATTTTTTTAAAATGGGCTGCTGAGCCTGAATTTGATGATAGGCAAAGGATGATGGTGAAAATGCTTATCATTTGCAGCGCTTTGATAGGAGTATCTTTTTATTTGATGAGAATGAGATGGATGACGATTAAATCCAGGAAAATTGAGTACAGGCCGAAGAAATAGATTGGTTTTGGAGGACGAACGATTTATATTATAATTTAGGGGGCTTTTTTGGGACTTATTTTTTTATCTTGTTGGAAATGTACAAATAGGAATCCCCTGAAAATTGGAGCTTTTAATATTAACTACACGGGATTTACTATGAACTCATAGCTCTAATTACAGTAATCTGCACCTGAAATGGTACCGGTCATTTAATGAGAATAAAAAAATAAGTCCTCAAAAAAAAACACCCTAGTATCGTACATATTTTAATATTTTACAAGAAAATTATTTCTTTTTACATAAAAATAATCGTCAATTGATATTTTTTTATCTATTTATCTTATTTATTGTAATTTTCTCTTTGAAAATATATTTTATTTTTAAAATTTTTATAAATATCTATTTGTACACACCCTGTACGTACATGGATAAAATTTCATTTGAAGAAAGTCAACTGCTCGAGTTCCTAATTAATGTTACAAATGAAAAAATTTGAACATATGGATGATGTCATGTGAGAAGACTATCAACATGAATTGATTTGTGACTACAGGGTGAAAATCATACAATACAAACACGTTTGGGGAAATTATGTTGGCTTAAAATTAAACAGTGACTAATGAAGTGAAGAAGAAACAAAAAATTTGTCTTTTAAAACATTTTTGTACGGTAGGATGACGTACAGTGATATTCAAAAGTCCCCTTCCCCCCTCGTATCTTTTGAACGGCTACACTTACATTAATAAAATTTGGAGGGTGAAAATAAAGTGTTGTAAACTTCTCTACGAATGGTAACAGGTGGGAGACTACCGAGTTGTACCACGCTTACCTGACATAATCTGGCAGCGTAAAAGGTTGCCCTTTTTTGACCACCGAGTTGTACCACGAAATTGAAATCAGGTAGTCTAACATATTTTACATTATTCTCAGTAATTCTCTAATGACCTTTTC
This sequence comes from Galerucella pusilla, assembly GCA_910591695.1. Lineage (NCBI taxonomy): Eukaryota > Metazoa > Arthropoda > Insecta > Coleoptera > Chrysomelidae > Galerucella > Galerucella pusilla. Next base: position 1,804 of record CAJUYI010007412.1, read on the forward strand.
TCAATAAGTGAAACTTTCTATAACACCACCACCAATGTCGAAGTTTGAATTTTTCTTAAGGGTTGGGGGTGATAATACCTTCTTACTGCTGCTTACTATTTATTTATAATCTTCATACTAAGCGATCAGTCCTGAGTCGTGAGTTTCTTAAGACAGCAATGGAAGTCCAATCGATCTTTAGTGAAAAAGGTGCAAAATTGTTAGTGCTAAATAACTTTAAATTTTCAAAAGCACACATTGCAAAGTGTGGTAAAATTAGATGGCATTGCACTAACACCAAAAGTAGATGCAATGCCAAAATATATACAAGTGCAGATGAAAAAACTATTTTGGAATCTCAGCTTGATCATAATCATGAAGGTGAGAAGACGATTGCTAGGCAAGCTATTAGTAATAGCGTTAAAAGAAAAGCTGTTGAGGATAGCACAGAAAGGCCATCTAACTAATTCATAAAGAATTAACTGTAAGTACTAAAATTTCTAGAAATTAAAGTATGTATTATTAACAGTATGATTTTTCTAACATCTCGTAGAACAATGATTGGGCTTCAGACATTGGAAGCGATGATCTACTTCGTGTGAGAAGAAATCTGTACGAAGCACGGCGAGATGTTTTACCAGCATTACCTAAGGATATAAATCAGGTTTTTGATGCAGTTGTTAATTTAAATCTGAAAACTAAAATTAAAGATGAAAATTTCCTTTGCTGCTTAGATAAGGAAAACAATTTAATTATCTTTTCTTGTTTCACAAATTTATATTTCTTATGTTCCTGTGATACCATTTATATGGATGGTACATTTCAATATTGTACAAAGTTTTTTTACCAACTATTTACCATTCATGCTTTTAAAAAAGGTTATTATGTTCCAGTCATATTTGCTCTGTTACCCGATAAAATTTGTAATACATATTTCAAATTGTTTCAAAATGTTAGCGATAAATGTAATGCACTTAACTTATCCTTTAACCCAAAAAATATAGTAGTCGACTTTGAACAAGCAATTCATAGTGCAATTTATAGATTTTGGCCATATTCAAATTTAACCGGGTGTAGATTTCACTTATGTCAAGCATGGTACCGTAAAATTTTAAATTTAGGTTTGTCGAATGAATATAAAGATAAAAATTCAGAAATTGGCAAGTTTTTAAAGTTATTCTTTGGCCTACATTTTCTAGAACCTACCGAAGTAGGTGACTTTTTTTCTCTTGAAATATTTGACAAATCGCCCGATGATGAGAGAGTAATACAATTTTGTGATTACATAGTTGAAAATTATATATCAGAAGAAGCTAAATTTCCTCCAAAAGTTTGGGCATGTAACACAAATAGCATGTATCGGTCTACCAACGCTTGTGAATCATTTCATTCTTTATTAAAAAACAGTTTTTATTCTCCTCATCCAAATATATTTATTTTTGTGGACATGATAATAAATATACAAAATGAAACATTTGCAAAAATTAAGACTGCCAATGAATCAACAATTATAAAAAAATTTAAATCTGTTACTAGAAAGAAACATGAGTATATAACTTCTAAAATAAAAGAATTAAAAGAAAATAAGATCACCAAATTTGATTTTGTAAGATCTTTAAGCTATTATTATTTGCCGCAGTAGTACAAGAGATCTTAAATTGTAAAATTAATGTTAATTTGTCTGTATATTTCAAAACAAATTTTAAAAATATATCTTCTTTGTATTATATTATCGAATTGTATAAATAATTGTATAAATAAATGTAATAAAACTGTTTAGATTGTTATTTTAAACCGTTAATCCTCTCTAGAAATATGGTGGTACAACTAGACGGTAGGATTACATCTACCTGGTGTCCCGTGGTACAACTCGGCGGTCCCGAACAGGTGACGTAATAGTAATAGATGACGTCACAGTGCCACTCTGGCCAATAATTTTAAATAGGACCTTGTGGCAAGTGATATCTCGTTTGAAAGGCATTGACATTGGCTATATAGCCATATTATTTTTGTTTGGAATTAAACTAATTTTGACGGATAAATTAAATAAATACCAAAATTATTGTTTTAAATTTAATTAATCAAATATCAACAATGTATTCTTATTGCAAGTATTCGAAATATGCTCCGTCTACATGACTATCCTTTGTCTTCTGTATCCCCTATCAATATTGAACTGGGCGCACTTTGTTATGGCGTGGATTTCTGCTTGGAAGATACTTGGGGTTTTTCCCAAGCTTTCAGAGTGTTTGGTGCCTGGCCCGAACACTCCTAAGGATGACATATATAGGGAAACCTTGGAGTATAGATATACACTCATAATTAAAATCTCATCAGCTCACCCTGTATATCTTGTACAAGGTCCAGATTTTATAATTTGTTTTCTGAAATAACAGAAACACATGTCATTTGCATGGAGTGTTCGGTCACGTACATCCTGGGCGGGCGAGACTTGCAACTCCTGTGTGTTGTACTAACAGTTGATTGTTCTATCGACTCGATATTATACTGAATGGTATTTATTTATGCCACAGGAAATTGCGGATTCTCTTGCTGAATAATAACATTACAGTTAAATGTATTGTGGGATTTGTCGATAACAAATCTTAATTTTGTTTTTGTCTACGAATGGTTTTCGTGTGGCTTTCATCTTATTTTTTTATTATATTAAAATTTATTCATTTCTAGATAGTATTTAACATATTTATAGTGTCTTGAACAAAAGTTTTAAAATGTGCTATCAAAAATTCTGTGCTAATTGTACAATTAGAGAAAATATCTCTCTAAACATGCAAAACGGTTGCATTGGAAGTGATTCTCAACCTCACTCCAATACATTTGGTGGTGGAAAGTGCTGCAAAAAGAATAATATACAGACGTAGTGTAGATAATAAAAAAACACCTCCTCATCTGATAGAAATCAAAAGGCCTGGGACATGCTAGGATAGGAGAAAGTGTGCAATAAATCTTTGAGGTACCAGTGAATGTCACTGCCTATGAAAAATACTCGCCTTCAATAATACCCGATGTTTGATCAGGAAATTAGTGGATAGGATAAAACATAATTTTTTTGTAAAAAATAAACTATATTATTCCAGTTGAACAGGAATCGAGTGAAATTAAAGTTTAAATGAAAATGAAAACGTCCCCTAAACACACTTTTGCAATATTTAGTATTCTATAAAATTCCAGGAACTTGTTCCTTGCTTTGATACTGGATATAATTACGCTGATTACCTACTCCAATTTGCATGTTTCCCTCTTGGTAATGACATGGTAATCTGCAGCAAGAAGGGAATTTATTATACCGAACAATAATCTTACGTTGCATACATATTATTAATAATGGAAGTATAATTGAAATGTGGAAAAACTTTTTATTTTAAATGATGGCACCTACGTTTTTTATTAGAATGTCAAAATAGTATATAACTAGCCAAATTTAAGACAAAAATTAAAAATAATTCACAAACGCACCACGAGAAGCGTTTACCCTGTCGTCTGACTGACAAGTACACTGTCAGTTTTCGATATACACATAGATTCAAAAGTTTTGCATCACCCTAAATTTCCGAAAAAAAAAATGTGTTCATGATAAATGGATCAGAGATTAATCAAATGATTAGTTTCAATGAAAAAAAACGTGTATATTTGTCAAAAAATTTTATTATCCAATAATAAACTTGCTTTACATAAAAAGTATTCTTAGAAATTAAATAAATTAAATACAAATTGATTCTTTTTAAAGAAAAGGTTAAGTGAGAACCCTCATGAGAAGTTTTAATGAAGAGTATTTCAACCTCTAGAATTTATGCAAGCTGGAAGTGCCATGCTGTTTACCAAATTATTGATATTCTGTTGAGGAATATTTCGCCATTCTTCTTGGGCCGCATGAACAAGCTCTTGTACACTCCTGGGTGGATCTCTGCGTGCTGCCACTGCCCTAACAAGCATGTTCCAAGCATGTTCTATGGAATTCATGTCAGGAGATAGGGTAGGCCAGTTCAAACGATTGATTCCTTCAGTTTCAAGATACTCATTTACAGCTCTGGTCCGATGAGGTCGGGCGTTATCGTCCATAAAAACGAAGGAATTGCCAACAGCTGCGCGCCATAGTCTCACGTGAGGATGTGGAATCTCTCTGAGATACCTATCACCAGTCAACGTTCCCTTCACATGAATAAATTCTGTGCGATAATTTAACATGATACCAGCCCAAAACATAGCACTTCCTCCTCTGAAGGGTGGCACGGGGCGAGCATGGGCAAGCTGAGCAACTCTCGTTGGATCCCGCCACACACGTATTCGATGGCTATCTTGTACCAAACAACTCCTTGTCTCGTCGGAAAAAAACACCGAATTCCTTCTTCAGGCAAGGCCGCGTGTTCTTGAACCCACTGTAGTCGGCGAACTCTGTGCTCAGGTTGTAGTCTGGACACTCTTATTGGTCGGCGACACCTCAAACCTGTCGCAAGTATTCGTCTTCGTAATGTCAAGATCGATACTTGAACTCCCAACGCATGTCTCATATCTCTTTGGAGTGCTGGTATTTCAATGGTCGGGTTTCTTCGGATAGTTAAGTGGATATAGCGGTTCTGCCGCTGATTAGTAACACGCCTTCTACCGCTTCTAGGTCTATCACGAAGAGAATTGGTCTGGAGATACCGGTTCCATACACGAGAAACATCACTTTGCCAAACGCCAACTCTGTTTGCCACGAACCTTTGAGAATGACCTTCTTCAACTAAAGCCACTATTCTTGCACGGTCAATCTCACTTATGACTCGACGATTCATGTTTGCACTTAAAATCGTAAAAATCAAATGCCTTGTATGTTAAAATGATCGCACCAAAAATGTTATCTTACAAAAAAAAATGTAAACATCTGTATATTGCAAAAAATATGGAATATATTGAAATGGTAAACATTGATAAACAAGCCAACAAAAAATTGTTAGCGCAAAAAAATTCCTTCGCATCCGAAGAAGGTGATGCAAAACTTTTGAATCTATGTGTATTATGAACGTACTCGTAATGTCATCAATCATTTTTGGTTGAACGCGAATTTTAAAGCAAAGGCATTATTATTCAAATAATATTACCTTGTAGGTAATTTCAAGAAGCAAATATGTTAAATACTATCTCCTGGGTATACAAAATTATGTTGCACAAGTTTTTGTTGAAGTAATATCCAAGAATTCTCAAAATATTTGAATTTGTCCATTATTGACCTATAGTTAGGGAGGCGAGATCGCTTAAATGGCGACATTCTCGAGCGTCCTCGAGACCTATCAAAATCGAAAGATAAAGTAATTTCGAAAAGAAAAGCTCGTATGGTAAAAACCATTTTAGCGGTGGGTATGGCTTGTACGGTTTTTCAAAAATGTTAAAAAAAAACAGTTACTTGGGCATACTCGAGCGCGTCAAATATTCATACCACGGATGCCCCAAGTGCCTCTGATAACAACGATTTGCCGGTTTGCGTGGTGGGGGTGGGCATATAAAGTACCTAGTCAAAAATTCGAAAAAAAAATTTTTTTTAAATGTATCGTTCGCGACTTATATGCCGCAACGCGTTTTTCGGAAGTCGAAATGGCTTCTCCACACTTCCGGTCATGCGGAAACCGGCTGATTTTGTATTTTTAGTAAGTTTTAGATTATATGCTTCAAAATAAAAATAAAAATAAAATCGCTCTCAGTTGGCTAAAAGAAGCAATAATTGTCAACTCCACCTATTGAGAGGAACAAAATTAAGATCCGTATTTCAGCATATCTAACGATCCGACAGTCTAAACATGTACATTTCTAAAACGATTTACTTAGACACAGAATGATTATCATTATTAATACAGATTTGCAGTTACTTTCATCTTTTTCTCTTCAGAATTTTCTCCTTTTTATTATTTGGCTGAATTTATATATCTCCAAGACTATTTCTAGTCAATGCAATTTTAGGTTTCGTATATAACTATCTCCATTGCTTCAATCGATTTTAGATGATGAAAAGAATTTAGAAACCCCATATTTTTTCTTTTCTCAATTCGAACGGTATTTGCCCTACAAGCGCTAATGACCATTAGGATTTTTTTGTTGGTGAAGTGAACCTTTTCCGGACGAGAATCTTTCACAACGAAAAACAATTACCTAACGCTGGATCTTCTTCCGGACTGGCGGATAAATAAATTTCAGGAAACATATTTTTTAACAAAAACTCACTTCTTTGCTTTTTTATTTCCACTATTGTGGACTTCCGATTTTGTTGTTGTATAAAACTGTCTTTTTCAGGGTGTCATTATTCTTTTCCGAAGCGTCAAGTAATTGAAATCTTCCTCCAGTGAAGTGTTTCCAACAGTTTATTATCTATTTGTAAATAGACATCCAAATTTTAATAATTTTCCAATCAACTACAAGTGACAAATTCAGGTTAAAATTATATAGTTTAGAATATCTATTCCTTTTTCTTTTACGCTGTATAATTTTTATCCAACTCCATATAATTTATACTGAAACTAGAAATAAAATAAAAATAAAAATATCAACAGGAGATTCTAGTTACCGCAACATTCCGAAAAGCTGGTTTTATTTACTCGCAACAAACAGATTGAACACTTCGTAATTATAAGTAAAACGAGATTTTATCATATACTGGATTTATCAAAATATTAAATAGATACAGATTTTAATACGTTGTGTCAATTTCATGGGAGACGCGATTTAAATATTCTGCTATGAATTTTAATTACTGCCTGTAGCGATATGCAACTTATACTGGGTGTCCCTGGAGTTCGTATCAAATTGTACGAACTATACCTATATCTATTGATATCTAGTTAGCCTAGACCATAGATAACAAGACCAGTTCCATGCGTGAACAAAATATTGCGTTACCGTAGCAACGAACAATAAATCATTAGAAGTGTCAGTGTGAAGTTGGACGTCAAAAAAAGTAAACCAGGGGGTCTATTCACAACAGTGAGAGCTCCTACGAGATTGTACACTTATAAAGTGCGCATGCAAGCTCTCTTGAAATTGCAAATTATGATATAGCCCGCATGCGCACTTTATAAGTGTGTACTCTCGTAGGAGCTCTAATTGTTAGTGAATAGACCCCCAGAGCAACTCGATAAATTAAAAGAAAAAAGATGTCCACCGAAATTGTGAAAATCGAAAAATTGGAGTATCGAGTACCTTTATTTAAAAGGGTTAAGAGGTAAGCAGATTTACGAAGATATGCTTAATACCCTTGGTGATCAATGTCCTTCGTCCTCTCCGATGCCTAAGAAGTTTCGTGTCCAAAAATCTGCTGGAAAAGTCCTTGCTTCAGTTTTTTGGGATTGCCATGCAAAAAATTCGTGATTTAGGGTTTGAATTACTAGAACACCCCCCTTAGTCATCAGATTTGGCTCCGTACGACTATCACCTCTTTCCTTAACAGAAAAAAAGGTCGTAAATTTTCTTTTAACAAGGAAGTAATAAAAGCTGTGGAGGTCTGGTTTGCAGAGCAAGAAGAAACATTTTTTTTTGAAAGGTCTAGAGACGTTACAGGTTAGCTGTAATAAATGTATCCAATTGAGTAATAATAGTACATTGTTTACCGGGTAGGAAAAGCTTAACATTCCTGGACGACTGTGAAGATTGCTATGTCGAGGCGCAAGCCGAGACTTAGCAACACAGAGTCCAGGAATGTGGCTTTTCCTACGAGGTAAACATACTATTTTTCCGCAAATCGTTTAAAATTCGACATATATTGATTGATTTAAAAAAAACGCGATAATTTTATTCCCAAATAAATGGTGCTTTGAAATTCCTAATAAAATTACTTGGGTTACTATGGAAACGTATTGAGGTTGAATTGTCAAACTTGACGCTTATAAATTTAATTGCTGGTGTTCTCGAAAGTAAAATGATAAGTGATGATGAAATTTCCATTCCTGGGACTCCTCCAGAGCTGGTTGAGGCAGTGAATACTGCTTCATTAGAATTATTGCCAAAGAAATCAAGAGAAAAGTACGAAAATGCATACAGACGTTTTATGGATTATCGCATGAGTAAAAATACGAGTTCTTTCTCAGAAAATATTGTATTGGCATACTTCCTAGACCTTTGTTTAAAGATGAAATCTTCAACATTATGGGCCAATTATTCAATGCTGAAGTCAACCCTTGCACTTAAACACAATGTAGATATATCTACATACTCAAAACTTCGTTCTTTATTGAAATGGCAAGCTCAAGGTTATAGGGCAAAGAAATCTAAGATTTTAACGAAGGAAGAAATTGAAAAATTTATCCAGGAAGCTCCAGATAAAGAAAATTCAATGATTAAGGTAATTTACAAGGTTTTAATTTCTATTTAGATTATAGCTTTATTTATTTTTTAGGTGGCTGTAATATTTGGTATTTCTGGGGCCTGTAGAATGGATGAGTTAGTCCGAATGACTGTACACGATATAGAAGACTTAGAATCTAAGCTTTTAATCAGCATACCTGATTCGAAAACCAACAAACCAAGATCATTTGTAATTAATCAGATTTACTAGAATGTTTATCGAAAGTATGTTTCGTTAAGACCAGAAAATATGAACAGTGACCGATTTTTCTTAAAATATCAAAGCGGAAAGGGTTGTAGACAAGTGGTAGGAATTCATCAATTTAGAAAAATGCCCAAAATAGTTGCTACTTATTTGAACTTGGTAAATCCGACAGAATATACTGGTCACTGCTTTCGTCGGTCTTCTGCAACAATATTGGTTGACTCTGGTGCCGACATAACTAGTTTAAAGAGGCATGGCGGATGGAAGTCATCAAACGTTGCTGAAGGATATATCGAAGAATCGCTTAACAATAAGGTTGAGGTGGCAAATAAAATTTTCACAGTACAAAATATTAAACAAAATGACCCTACCACCCTGCATGTTGTCCAAAATGTTTCTCATAGTTCTAAGAGTGTTCCTCCAATGTTCAATAATTGTACTAACTGTCAAATTACTGTAAATATAACAAATTGATCTTAAAAATGTATTCAGCAATGACTTGATGTTTTCAAAATATAAATTAATTCCTTATAAGCAATGTGTTTTCAATCATTTATGTAGAACACTAACAACTGTACGGAAATATCATTTCCTTACAGTAAGGAAGTCCTGACTTTTTCTTCAAGAAATTTTGACAGGAATGTCAAAATTTCCTAGCGATTTGCGGAAAATTATTTTTTCAAGAGGATACCCTTAATGATATGAAAATGGTTTCTGTTCGGTTGCTTTAAGCAGAGTCAGACGTATTTAAATATATGTTGAAAATTTTTTCATTTTATACAGGGTGTGTATAGAAAGTGTTCAAAGTTAAACTTCATAAATATCAAATATCTTAATTTTTTTAAATAGAACCACCCAGTTTTTTCTATTTTAATGCATTCAGGGGTAAAAAATAAGGCAAATTCATGTATACTTTCCTATACCTAAACCTCACCGTTATCCAGATATTGAATGTTTCGTGTAAATTTTTAGAAATGCAGGATATCTTTACCATGTATTAAAAGCAAATTTACATAATCTTTTTCATTTCTTAGTGCTTGTATCAACGGGTCAAAATAAAATTTAGACCACACCCGCATCTCTCAAAATTTACAGAAAACATTCAATTTCTGTATACATGAATTTGTCTGTCTTATTTTTCACCCCTGAATGCATTAAAATGGAAAAAACCGGGTGGTTCTATTTAAGAAAATAAAGAAATTTGATATTTATGAAGTTAAACTTTGAACATTTTTTATACACACCCTGTATAGAATGAAAAAATTTTCAACATAGATTCAAATACGTCTGACCTTGCTGAAAGCAACCGAACAGAAACCATTTTCATATCTTTAAGGGTATCCTCTTAAAAAAATAATTTACAAGGGTCTGCAACGGTCAAATTTTTTACAAAAAAATCAAAAACTCAAAAAGTATGCATTTTTCGAAAAAAGTTTTCAGACAAAACTATACTAAAATTTTACTTAGATTTCAAAAATGTATTAATATACAAGGTGCTCTATTCAAAATAACAAAGTTGCAGTCGACTTCCGGTAGAACCATTTTCATGATTTTACTATAAGTATTTTGCCATATACAGATAGTATTAAGTCGTCGCAGGACACCCTGTATACGTTCTTTGAAAAATGTGTATCCAACTGTGAACTGTTGATATAAGCATAAATAAAAATCTTGAATTCGATATTTTTTAGTCTTAAAATAGGTAATAATAATTAAAAATCTCAGCTTATATTACAAATAATAAAGCGTGAATGCCCCTTTTCGTATTGAAAAATCCAATAATAATAATTTAGTCTCCCTGTATTCAGTGTCTACATAGTTGAATTTCCATTTCCGCACTGGTAGCCATTTCCGTTTGTAAGATA
>CAJUYI010007414.1:0-12177 GCA_910591695.1 Galerucella pusilla
TACAAACATAGAGAAATATAATAATTTATAATATTTATTATATTTTATATTGTCTATGGTTACAAACACAAAGCGATAGGTGCTTTGTGGTTACAAAGCTAATTATAAGTACCGTTTTACACGTATTTACTCTGAAAATGATTTTTTCTGTTTTACACGCCATAGAATTATTGCCAAAATTTTCGGAGTAAAAATATATAATGTGTTCTATGGGCGGAGTAGAATTCAATGAGACCTCTGACGGAAAAAAGTGTAACTGTGGCAACGAGTAATAGTTATTTATGTACCAAGGCAGTAAAGTGATTCTTTATTGGACGAGTCTGAAATTATGAGACGACCGAAGCGAGGCGAATGACAGGCGAGTCTGATAAAGAAACTTTACTGACGTGGTGCATACAAAATTTTATCGTCAACTGCTCAGAATTCAGAATTTAAAAAACTGAGGTATATTTCATAGCATTTTATTATGACAAAGTAAACAGCACATATAGAACAAATCTACTTCTTATTTGCTATATTTAAATTGAAGGTACACCCTGAAGCATTATAAAAGTTAATTCCTGAAGTCAAAGGAGTTCCAACAATAATTTGTTATAAATAAATCGCAAGAAAACTATTATCGAGCCGTAATAGCATGGAGACTATATCTAGTCTCCATGCGTAATAGGGAGAAGCGTGACACTGACAGATGATGATTTTCGAGTAATGTCAAAGTCAAAATACTTTACCAGACGCATATGTAAACGTAAACTGTTTGTTTACTTCCGGAAATCAATCTGATAATTGACGGTTTTACTAACGGTTGGCGATAAAATAATTTGTTTTGCATTGTTTTTGTATTATATGCAAGTCAACGTAATTACCGTGAATTCGTACTTTATTTGTTCAATTTTGTGTCAGAGACAAGTTAAAAATGTGTTTTTTCATTTTACTCAACTGTCATCAATTCTGAGGTGATATTCTTATATAATCGGAGATATTATGGAAGAGGTTATGTCATTCTATTTTTTGTTTTCATTGCAGATAAAAGAAAAAATAAGATTTAAAATATTACTCAATACAAACCTACCTTCCCTGCAACTTTTGTAGACATTAACCTCGGGCTGATAAATATCTTCCTTACTGCTAACACGTGCCGAAACAGCGGCACCTCTCAAAAAAAAGTGTACCAAAGAAGGGAGACGACACCTCGAGGCGCAAATAGAAAAAAAACAACACATACTCGCCAAACAGCGAATGCTCCAAAAAAAGTGTATAGAAAACCGGAAGAAAAGTGTATGGAAAACAACCGGGCACCAAGAAGGAGCAGTCGCCACTACACAACAAAACCGCACTTATTAATGCATACTCACACTTACTTCAGGGGGTCTATTCTGTAACATGTGAGAGTGCTCGTGCACGACAACTCATCGATATGAGTACTCTCTCACTCATCGCTCACATGGACCATCAAAACCCTATTCACGATCATTCGACTCGTCTACTACATTTTGTCCAGCGTTGCCAAGTGGCGCGACTATCTTAGAACTATTTTTAGTTCTAAAATGTACTGTTAGTAGGTGTGAATTTCAAAATATAAACACTGATAATAAGCACAACCACCGTCTGATTCAGTACATACAGTAATATTTTATGATTCAGCATAAGTTTTTCCATGAGATATTTAGATGTGTTGTGAGAAAGAGTGAAGAGTACGATTTTAGTTCTCTTTTTATAATTTATTGAAAAGAAAATGTTGTGAGAGGCACAAAAAACAATATTTATAAACTTTAAACTTCAAATAGGCGGAAATGTTTAATGATAATTAAAATCAGACAAAGCCAAGAAAGGATCCTGACGTTGGAAACACATTGTCTACTAGCATTTTCATTACCAAATCGACATCATCCCTTTCAAAAACAATAAATAAACTGCACAAACTAAACGATTAAACAAAGTACAAAACCTAACCAATTAAACTACAAAAAATAAACAAATAAACTCCAAAAACTAAACAATTAAACTGCAAAAACTAAAAATGAATTCAATATTTAGTCATTATTTTATGGACCGAAAAGTAAATAGGCACATGTTGTGTGATTACATTATAATCTTCCTTTATCTATCTAATTGTATCACCAAAGACAATGTGCGCAAGTCCATTCTCTCAAAATCTAACAACTCTCTTGGTTTCACCCAGTAGAGTACTCGTATAGGAGTGTATGAGCATTCTACTATCTTTCCTGAATAGGAATTTTATAATTTTAGGAGAGTGACACGCGCAGTAAAGCTAAATTGTGAGAGAGAGGTCCTACACGACCACTCACACAAGTTAGTGGATAGACCCCCTGGTGCTCCTCAGCACCTGAAGTAATTTCTACATAATATGGAAAACAACAATCACCTCTCGCTTTCTATCCGGGATGCGGTTGCAGGTTTTCTGTGGTTTTTTCCTGCATCTTAATTTTCGCAACGTTCGGAACAGCCACAGCTGTCCCTACCGCGACCGTCAAATCATACTCTCCTATAACAGCTTAACTTGCTATCCGATGATGAATAATTTAAATTTCAAATCAATTAAAATCATGCTCGAACAAAAAAAAGAAAATAAAAACATTGGAAACTAAAATTATCTTGCAATTGCTGGAGGAATCATCGAACAGGATCAGCGTAGAGTTTTCGAAATATACCGATGCTAATGAATTTTTGATAAATGACGATGTCAGGAATAAAAGGATATGAAGTTTTTATACCGAGGAAAAACATTTCATGTAAAGGAATAGTCAAATACATACAGAGTTCGGCAAAAGTCCGGGACCGGACAAATATCGAAGAAAATATAAATTTTTTGGAAAATCTTTTTATACCACAAATTTAACTCCATTTTAAACTCTAATTTGAATTAATAGACACTTTTAGCTGGTCATAAGTTTTTACACGTATCCGTATCCGTATTGGAATTACGTTGACGTAAAGAAATTGTCAAGAAAGCCTTTTTAGCAGAAAACATATCGCATCGTTCTGTTTCTAATTGAATAACCTCAAAGTTTTTTTATTTTACCTTTTTATATTTTCGTAAAACGTAAAATGGGGGCGATATTAAATAATCCATTGCTGCTAGACGAGGAAGATAATGTAATATAGCACAAATAGCACGAAATACTGACTTTGGTCGGGATACGGATACGTTTAAGTATACGGAGTAGGGTACGTAACAATACGTTCAACGCATCGTATCGGCTGAGACGTAACGGGTCTACACATGCGCAGTTCAAAAGTCTCTAATAACTCATTGATATACTTAACAAATTCTAGAAAATATCCTCTTACATCTAAATAGTTGGACATTCGTTGAATGTGTTCCACAATTGAGTACTAAATATCTCTTTACAGGGTGTTCAGAATTTTCAGTTTCATTATTAGATCATTCAATGTGCAGTAAAAGGCTTATTTTAAATGGAGCACCCAGCACCCTGTATTTTAATAATTGATTATAGTCAAGAAAATGTCCTCTTTCGAATGGTATGAGCGTGTCCTATACCTAGGTATTATACTTTTCGTGAAATTTACAATTTTCTTAAACTTTATGATTTTGAAACATCTGCAATTCTCTCTAAATTTCAAACTAATGATCTTGGCATAGTTGTTGTAAGAATCTAAATAGATCACGTTACAAGCCTTCGGAAAATATAGGGTTCTGCTATCGTATACCGAGTGGTTGAAAAGACATAACCACTTTCACAGAAAAATCACTATATATCCACTTGAGACATTTTATGAATTAACAAAAAACAAAAAAGTTTCACACAAAACGAGTGTTATGTTGAAGAACATTAAAATACAATATGAATAAATACGGAACTAACAATAAAAGTAATAAACTTTTTGTTTTTCGTTATTTCATGAAATATCTAAGTGGATAGTGATTTTTCTGTGAGACTGGCTATATCTTTTTAACCACTCGGTATAGGCATGGGCGGTACGCTCATATCGGATAACATCAAATCTGGTGTGGGAGAGTCGCAAGGTCCTCAACAGACTGTGTAGTCATAATAGAGTGACCCTAGCCTGGGTGCCAGGTCACCGCAAGGAATAAAAGGCAATGAAAAGGCCGAGGAATTAGCCAAATAGGGAACAACGGAGGTCATGATAAGGTCAGAATCTTCCTGTGGAATTGCTAAATGCCTAAGTAAAGAGAGCATCCACAATGGATAAACAACCAGGCGTTGCGCTGGTGGTATGAAAGGCACGCAAAATTATTCCTTAAAAGCCGTTCGGCCAAACTGTCACACGACCTACTATGTCAAAGTCGAGAAACGACGAGGATGATGGTGGGAATGCTGACCGAACATTGTAGGCTGGGGAAACAATTGGCCTAGCAGATGACAGCCTATGCAGGTTCTGCCATGAAGAAGACGAAACCACAGAGCACATACTCTGTGAGTGCAAAGGCCTAGGCAGGGTGCGGTTTCACTTACTCGGAGAAAAAAACCGAGGGCAGAGAGCTACGCAAGGTAGGCGGTATCCAGGCTATTAAGTCTAATAAAAAGAATAAAGCTAGATATCGAGCTCTAAATATAGGAAGGACCACAATAGATCTGCAAAGGTAGCAGTGGGATAGGACAAAGAGCCACTCCAATTCTAATCCAATCTAATCTAGTTATATCTACCATTCTAGTGCAAATAGTAGATACGTACTTATATCATATGAACAGCAAAATATCGCTATTTCTAGACATAATATGTGACATTCCTTGTTTTTTTGCTTCGCCCTTCAAATGTAGTTTCTTGTAAAGAGCTGGTTCAAAAATCTCTTTGCTTTACTTTTGGTAATCGCATCCTCTTATTCGCTGTCAAAGATGCTTTTCAATGCATTTGTGATAAAAGTTCAAATCTCGGTTAAGGCATTTGCAGGCTTCTTCTCTCGCCGACCATCTAGCAATACCTATCAGTGACTTGAGACAGGTTCTTATCCTGTAGTTTAAAATATGGCTCGAGTACTTTCCACATGTGGGAAGAGGAAAAAAAAAGTTGTAGAACTATTGTAATAAATCAAAAAACTGCCTAGATAAGATACAGCACTCTGCTGCACTAGATCCAACCAAGTTCAAAGAATGGGCTAAGCAAAGCGCATAAAACATCAATGGGTTGACTTCTTTCAGTCTCACATATGTAGGCATATCTGAAGCGTTGTCAAATGACATGCCACGGCAGTTCTGAATATCTAGACCGATAGAGAAATAAATTATTTCTCTACGGACTAACCTCAAATTCATCTCAAATTGAAATAATATTAAAAAGTTTCGTGTAGTGGGTGGCAGCATGCAGGGTTTGGTTAGTTGCTGTGAAGCGATATACGCTTCAGGCTGCGCCCACACTTTGTTTCATCTCCTTCCTTAAAAACTCTCTTTTATTTCTCTATGGAGAACAATGAGAACATTCTCCATTTCTCCATATTATTTCAAATTCAAACAGGCAGCTCTTTTTCCAATGGATAAACTAATTGAAATCTTTCTCTAAAAAACATTTGAGCATTTGATAATGAAATGACACAATTTTGACAACTGAATAATAGAATTGACAAATTTGACATTTCGGTCAATACATTCCCGTTTCATAAAAATGTTTTGTTTTTAAATTTAAACAAAACGCCCTTAAAATCGTAATGCTGATAATAGACGATATTCATTCTAAAAATCAGAATGAATCGTCATAAGAGTTGCAAAGGTAATATATTCTGGGTTTATTAATCGTAAATAAGCTTTTCATGAAACATTTTCAGGTTCTCGTAACAATAACATTGTTGGTCGTGCTCACTCAACGTTAAGCGTTTCTGCGGTTGATTATTATTTAAACTTACCAGTAACATGTCCACCTTCTCCTGCAGTATCAACTATTACTCTTACTCCGGGCCGAATAAGAAATATTGATCAAGATATGGAATATCTCAGAGTATCTAGACAAGATAATCCTTTTATTCAGGTAAAATTTATACTAAATATAGCTTACTATTTTATGTAATACAGATCCTTCCTTCACACAATTTCTAAATAAAAAAATATTTTCAGCTCAAAAATGCACACAATTAAATATCTACCTTCTATGTATTAATCACATATGTATTAGATCTAAGGTAGATTATACTTATGCCAGTACCCATATACATAAAAATTATGTTATGTCAGAAATAATTGTATTGTAACTACAATTTTTTTGGATTGCTATTAGGATAGATACCAATAATGAAAAATCCGCAAAAAAGAGCTATTCAAGCTATGTGGTGCTTAATAAACATTGACAATACTAAAAGTTGTATTTCACAGAAAAGTCCTTTACACTTGTAAAAGTATCTATGATTCAAGTTAAACTGTTAGTTGCTATGTAGGTTCAATAGATCATGAGATACAGCACAATTGGGCTATTTTCTAATAAGTTCAAAATTGTAATTTTAGCTGCTTCCCAAGCAAGATACTCAAGCACAAGCAGAACTAAAATGCATTTACTCAAAAAACCCCATATAAGTAATATAAATATTTGTCTTGATCAATAATTAAGTTGATAAGGATGATAACAATCTTATACACACTACACACTATTCACCAATGTACAGCTAAACTACCAATTTAGGTGCTAACACATTGTATGATAACTATCAACTATCACTTAACTAATCATAATAAATAAAGAAACCTCATTACAAAACCCAGAAGAACCATGAGCTCTGCTGTATTCTAGATAAATAAAAATTCGGAAAATTGGATATTCCATATTGGATTGGGTTCTGTTGAACCTACATACTTGAAGTTGCATTCAAATTGCAGCAAGTTTTATTACTTTGATCATATAAAGGACAACTTTTTATGTGGCATACAACCTTTTATACATCAATTGGTATACCTACATTAGTTTGAACTTTTGTTAAATTAACACTATATATTTTTAGTATAGTAATTAACTTGTCAGACTGAACAGCTAACTACAATCAGTCACTTGCCACTCACTGGTTTATGCAAATGCTTTAATGAAAACATTATACCAATGAGCACGAGGTATAATGTAGATATGCCGTCTTTCGGAGGAGACGTAAAACCGAGGTCCCGAGTCCATGGATGTTGGGCTCGTTAAAGAACGCTACCACTGGTTGGAACACTAGTGGGTTCGCCAAAATTTCCGGTTAGGGGTAGAGTGCTCCCGGCGTCGGTGATTAGCCTCAGTCGCAGAAATAGACCGACGTTAAACAACAGAATAAAAAAAAAAAAAAAAAAAAAAAAAAAAAACATGTTGATAGTTTCTATTCAATAATTCACTTGTATTATATGTTAATGTTTTAGAAAGTTATGGCTAGTAGAGAAAGCATTATTGACAGTTTGGATACAGAAGAGGAATCAGATCATGCAAACCTAATGTCCAAGGTATGTTTAACCAAACAACACTGCTTAACATTGTATTTGGGGTATGTTATAATTCTGCAGGTTAACCCACTGGTCACAGTACCAGGGCTATTCAGTAGTTAATTGTTTTCCCATTGTAACAGGAATTGTAAATCAAGGGTCACATAACCAATGGATTTCAGTTGGCATCAGTGGGTAAAATAAAACATTCAAACCTTTTGTTTCTGTTATCGTCTTTTATATTTGGTAATTTTGTTTCAAGCTGAATGTTTTAGAGTGTTCTTGATTGAATCTGGTCTGTGAAATAAGCATTGTCTAAAATAATTCTATTTTTTATAATAAATAAAGTCTATTAGTTTTAACTTCCTCTATATAATGAGTAAGTTTCTAGGGGCTCTGGAAATCATTTCCAGCTTGTACAACTCTTGAAAGTCTTCATCATCTATAGGTTCTTGTAAATCAGCTCTTGAGTCTTCTAATTCCCTCGTTTGTTTATAACAATTTGTACTGAATGCTGAACGTTATAAACATATCTTTATATAAATTATTTTTTTACTTATTAATGCAAATGAAAAAATAACTACAAAATGTCAATTGCATTTATAAATTGTCGAATTAAAACAATAAGATAGAACAAGTAAAATTACATTGTTCTGTGCTTGACTACAGATTAACTCTCTGAGATCTGATGGTAAACTTTTCAAAGCTTAACCAGTTTGTGAACATCTGAAATATTGTGTTACAACACCTTTAGTATAGAAACTCGAAAATTAAACATGTACAGGGTTATTCACCCCCTATATCATCGTTAATATCACTTTTAGCTTTTAGCTTTTATCAAAGCTGTTTTGTTAAAACTGAATTCTCTTGATATTCTATCAAAAGTTCGGTAGCGTACAAATTTAAGGGGATACAAAAAATATTTTTTTTTCAAATGGAACACCCTGCATATTTTCACATTTTTGGAATGGTCTTTTTTTTCTGATTTCAAAAATATATAATATGTTAAGTACCCCTATCTCATACCTTTTTTGATGTTTTAAATGTTGAAAATTTTAGTTTTAGTAATTACCTACTGTAAATATGAAAAAGATAATTCATCAAAGTGAGCTATGAAAATGACAACTAATACTTATTCTATCAGAAAAATGTCAATTATCAAATAAGTATTAGTTGTCTGAAACGTGAACTTTGTGTTCAGCCTTTCAGCTTTAATATTTATAATTGAATTTCCTTAGAATTTTGATTTTTGGTGGAATAGTATATATATTTACAGTGCTTTTCAGATAAAAGTATCCACCATTAATAACTTTTTTAATACTGGTATTTAGAAAAAATCCAAAAACACGTCAATTTATGTTGGAAGGGGCAAGCATTATGGCTTATTTAAACTTACTGGAAAAGCCACCCCCTCACCCCTAGCAGCATCCCCTTTATTTTTTTAAATTACTTTTCATATTTCTTATGTAAAATTTGGATACTCCTCTTTGAACTGATTTCAAAAATGTATAATACTTGTAGGTTAAAGTGGTTAGTTTATGAGATAAACAATTTTTCTTTTAAGAGCACAAATTTTACTTATTATTTACTTTCACCCTATTTGCCTGTACTAAAATGGGTTGTACAACAGTTCAAACTCTTTAATCTTTTTAACTGTGCTATTTATTCTACTTAAAAAATCCAAACAACAAAAAACTCTACTTTTTATTAAAGTTTGACATTGTCAACTAGAATTTGTAATCACTATTGATAGTGTAATTTGATAAATTATTTATTTTGTTTCTCTGAAATGGTTTACTCTTTGCAAGAAAGAATTGAAATTGTAGGTTTATACTACCAAAATAATAATTGTGCAAGAGCTGCTGCTAGAATATTTAACGAATTACATGACGGAAGACATGCAACTCATAAGTATGTAATTCAACTGATGGAGAAATTTACCACAACAGGGTCTGTTTGCAATAAAGTGCATAAGCGAGAGGGACTCGTAAATAACGAAGCAATCCAAGTGGCAATTTTAGGGCAAGTCAGCTTAGAGGCTCAACAACCCCAATCGTTGTCAACAATAAGTAGAGCGATCGGTGTTTCATCTTCTACAGTTTTCCGAGCTTTACATAAATTCAAGTACCACCCATACAAAGTTAAGTTGGTGCACGAGTTGAATGAAGATGATTTTGATCGTCGTCTAGAGTTTTGCGAATCAATGACGCAAATTATCAATAACAATCCACAATTGTTAAACAATATTTGCTTTTCTGATGAATGCTCATTTTCATTAAATGGCTTGGTAAGTAGGCATAATTGTAGTTATTGGGCTGAAAGTGATCCACACATTATGCGTGAATTCCATACACAACATCCCCAAAAGTTAAACGTTTGGTGTGGTATCCTAGGTGACCACATTGTCGAACCTTTCTTTATGAACGGAAATTTAAATGGTGAATCATATCTTGAGTTACTCAGGGAAGATGTTGACCCACATATTACAACAATAATAGAAAATGATGATAACCTTTCCGAAGATTTACTGGTATTTCAACAAGACGGAGCTCCCCCACACTATGATATGCCTGTCCGACAATTTTTAAACGAAACATTCCCCGCTCGTTGGATAGGTAGAAGGGGGCAGATGATGGAGTGGCCACCTAGGTCACCGGATTTAACACCCCTAGACTTCTTTTTATGGGGGTATTTAAAAACAAAAGTTTATGCTACCTAACCAGAATCTCTGGATGATTTACGAGAGAGGATAGAAAATAAATGTCAACAATTAAATCCAGCCGTATTACGCAATGTCAGAGAGGTATTTCAAAATAGATTATACCATTGTATGGAAGTGAATGGTACTCATTTTGAACACTTTTGTAACCTCATAATAAATAGCACAGTTAAAAAGATTAAAGAGTTTGAACTGTTGTACAACCCATTTTAGTACAGGCAAATAAGGTGAAAAAATAAGTAAAATTTGTGCTCTTAAAAGAAAAATTGTTTATCTCATAAACTAACCACTTTAACCTACAAGTATTATACATTTTTGAAATCAGCTCTAAGAGGAGTATCCAAATTTTACATAAAAAATATGAAAAGTAATTTAAAAAAATAAAGGGGATGCTGCTAGGGGTGAGGCGGTGGCTTTTCCAGTAAGTTTAAATAAGCCATAATGCTTGCCCCTTCCAACATAAATTGACGTGTTTTTGGATTTTTTTTAAATACCAGTATTACAAAAGTTATTAAAGGTGGATACTTTTATCTGAAAAGCACTGTGGAGGAATTATTTGCCAACTTATGAATAGAGGTAAGGATTGTGGGGATGTGGCAATAAAATATCTCAGTGTACTCTTCCTAATATATTTTCCGAGCTTTCGAATAATTTTTATTCATTTTCAAGGAAAATAATTATGCGAGATTATGAAGAATTTTGTGTTTGTAAAAATTTTTAATAAAAGACATTTAGGTATAAATTAAACTCAAAAAAATATATATATATATACATATAGTTGGCAAATATTTCTAATAATTTATATATATATATAAAATATTGCTTTTGAAAAATTAATAAATTATTTCACATTTGTGATTCGTGGTGGAATAAACTAGCAGACCAAAAATCAATATTCTTAAGATATTTAACAGCGAAATTTGAAATTTTGTGAAGGTTCTTTAAATAAGAATGAGGAAGGTTCTGGCAGGTTTTCTCTCATCATCTGTTGACAATTAAACAACTGTGCAGTAATCCATTTAATGATATCAACACCAGTTTAAAAAAAACTAATAGTTGCCGTTATTTCTGAAGCGTCTGGATTACTGGTATGTTTTTTTACATGTTATTGTTACCTTTATATTTTAAAATTCCAGAGTATAAAATTAATGTTAATTATTTTTCTTGAACAAAATGGCTACCCATTTTGGAAGCAACATGGGTATACCATTCCTCTCCTATCTAGCCAAGTTAAATATTAGATATTTTTAGTTTGATATGATTATTTATTTTTTTTAAATATAAATCAGATATTTGTCCAGGATGAATCCTTAAGTTCAATTAGTAAATTGTATTTATTGAGCTGGACAGATATCCTCATAAGCTTCAATTTTTTGTCACATTTTTTATATACCGTTATAATTTTTATAGCACAGTTTTTGGAGTACCTTAAACAGTTCCTGATAGACAAATAGTCACTTGGACTACAACAGTCCCTAGAAGCTCCTGAGATAGAAGTTTTTTTGGACACATAAAGTTTCCTTGATACAGTTTCCTGATGCATACAGTTTCCCCAGTAAAATAGTCTCCTGGACTACAACAGTCAACAGTACCAACCATTAGTTTCTAAGAATACATGATGACAATTGCCCCAAGAGATTCCTTAAAGTTCCAATAATTAACGTTACAACTTCATCTGGACTTCATCTTTACAAAAATAAGTTTTAGTGTGCTAAGTATTTTTTTTATTGTTTACTAACCCTTTTTTATTGTAATTTTACGACTGATATTATATAATTTTTTTTTACTCATAAAGTTTTATTTACTACACAGAAACGGTAAGTTCTTTTTTATTTTTTTTGTGAATTAACAGATTAAAAGTTGGCTGACCTTTAAATTTGATTTTGTTTCTAATTTTCTTTTTCTTTTAGGAAAGAAAATTAGTGGCGCCCTGAAATTGCTTTTTCTTTTTTTTAGTTTTGCTAAAATTATTGTTTTCTTAAGATCAATAAGGTAACAAAGCCCTGCGAACTGGCTTAGTTTACTACCAAATTTAATCAGTTAATTATAAACAATAGGAAGTTTCCTAATTTTTCTCATTCACACGCT